>JAWNNO010000781.1:0-25030 GCA_035044985.1 Lordiphosa fenestrarum
GTTTTGTTTTGTTTTTATAAAAAAACTCCATCAAAAGCGTTCAGCAGAAGTCAATCAAATTTTTTTTGATTGATGATGTATGATTTTTGATGTATGATGTATGCTGCTGAACAAGGCCATTTATCCTTTAAATAATGAAAAATCCTATATAAGTTAAAAATATGTATGAAAATATTTGAATAAACACACACCTTAAAATCGATCTAAAAGATCTAGTTTTTAAATGGCATCTAAATATGTTCTGTTTAGGTTTTTATAAACAATTTTCTAGAGCTTGATTCAAGTTTGAAATATACTTAATAATAAGACAAGTATATTTCGTTCTTAAGACAATTTTCCTAGAATTTAAATCCAGATTAATCCTGGCATACATCAAGGTGAATTCGATCTAAATATGGCTATAAACAAATTAATTTTGGGCCAGTTCAAGATTTGTTTGAGCTTAAGATAGTATGCTTTGAACTTATCCAAATTTTGTACAGGCTTAAATTATTCCCAAAATGAACTTAGCATATCCTCAGAAAATCTTATTTTAAGATTTACGAGATTACAAAAACGATCTTAAAACAAGATTTTTGTTCTCAGATTTAGGAAATCCGAACTTAGTCAGCTTTTGAGATCGTTTGTACTTGAAAAATTGCAGTTTGAGTCCGGAAATCTTCATTTTTTTCTGAAGGTACCTCCGGTACAGAGTATAAGATCCGAGAACATTGGTCTCAATATGAGCACACACGTTTCTCATTTCAAGAACCAATTCACACTTGAAGAATTTTTTTGAGAACCCAAAACTTTGATCTGAGTTAATATGTTCCGGTTTTGTATACATTTTAAGCTCAGAATAAAAATGGGGTTCAGGGTCCAGTTCTACCTCCAATTCCTGGTTCGCAGAGACATCGCTAGTCCAACACCCCACCTGCCTTGGTTAATTTTAAAAATATAAAAAATTGTCCGACTGACTGGGAGTAGAGCGCAAGACCATTGGCGCGCGCAACGATGGCGCACTTGTTAGGCTCATGATGAAATTAGTATAAGGTGGTCTCGTCCGTAAAAGCTCTCCCTTATTGTATGTTGACAAATGAGTGCAAGTGAGAGGTGAAAGCATTTACCTTCTCTGTTGACAGCCGGCCAAGCACTGACAATAAGGGAGAAAATGAGAGAGCCGCTCACATGAAGAGACCACCTCATGATGCAACTATATAAGGTGAGGCCAAGCCAGTGTGAGTTCTCTGCAAAGTACCTTCAAGTTCAGTGCTGCGCGTACTTTTGTAGCGTAAGCTTTTGGCAAAAGTACGCATCACACTGGCTTGGCCTTACCTTTTATAGTTGCATCATGGACCACCTTATACTTATTCCATCATGGTTAGGCTATAGGCCACTGCTTTAGCCGCTTGGAACATTCTGTTATTATTATACCCTGTTCCCTGATCAAGTTTGTTTCAGATTTGGAAAATTCAAACCCGGCCCCCTTTTATCCCCAAAAAACCTAAACCTCCTCTAGAAATCCTAGACCTAACAAAAACCGTCAGATCCACAATTTTCAAGTTAGAGCCTCGGTGTTAAGTATACATCAAGCTAGACCCAATATCTATCTATTCTGAAAAGTACAATCAGATCGGACAAAAAACACCGGAGTTATAAGCGAAACAGTTGAGTTGATAAGAGCACCCCTCCAGTTTTTGGTCAAAACTAGAAAAAAGTGTTGCCTACATTTAGGATGACAATTTTGTTACAAAAATCGGTTACATTCATCTTCAAAAGTTCAAAAACAAATAAATGAAAACAAATGAACAGGGTACTTTGTGGTCGGGAAACTCGACTGCAGCGCCCTTACTTGTTTTGAGATGAAATATTCATATTTTCTCAACATTATTTTTTTAGTATATGGCAACACTGTTTTTGGCAGCTCAGCTGTTTTCGTGTTACATGTTACTGTCAAACATGTTCAGTTTGGTCTATTATTTAACCAAGATCGAACGCAGATTATTACATTTTTTTTATTAAAATTAAAGAAAAAATTGTGCTTAGCGACCAAGCTCATCTTATTGAATAAATACGAGAACAAGCAAAGCTGCCGTATTTGGTGTAAAGAGCAGCCAGAAGAATCGCCAAACTCTGCTAGTGCATCCCGAAAAATGAACTGTTTGGTGTGGATTAGGGGCCGGTGTCATCATTGGACAGAACTTTTTCAAAGATGACGTTACTGTGAGTGAAGAACATAACGTGCGTTGATTACAAACTTTTTTTTGTCCACATAGCTGACAGTTTATTTCACGTTTGGGGCCGGTCAATTGGCCGCCTAGTTCGTGCGATATAACGAATTCAGAATATTTTTGTGGGGCTATGCTAAGGCTCATAACTATAGCGACAAGCCCGCAACAGTTGACGCACTGGAAGCCAATATTGAAGAACTTATTTGGAGCATACCAAAATTGGACCCAGCGTATGAGCCATTTGAGGCGCAGCCGCCGTCAACATTTACGTGAAATAAATAGAATAGATCGTTCCATCGATGCAAATAAACATTTCATACATATTTCAGAATTTTATCTATTGTATTTTTAATCAAATCCGAAAGCAGCTAAAAAATTATTCTTTATAATCTATCAAATGCATAAACGGCAGTGTTTTGATGGCCATAAAAAACGATGCACACTTTTAGATCTGATCAGATAATATGGCCATTTGGTTACATTGATCCTCATCAGGTTAAATCGAAGTAGGGCACGGCGGACTTTAACCTACGCTCTTGTTGTGTAAAAAGCTGTATCTTAAAGCTAGGTACATAGCTTAGAGCTACGCGTACTTTAGAAGCGTAAGCTTTTTGCAAAAGTACGCATCACAGTCATACCGCCCCACCTTGTAATGTTGCATCATGGAGAATGCGCTGCAGAAAATTTACAGAGCACATTCTCAGAGCGGATACGGAGACACCACAAATGCTCTCTGAGTCTGCTAACTCGTTTTTTGGCCAAACAGCTGATAAATTCTCGCAGGGGTCATAGAAATTATGAAACATGTTTGATAATTGTCAGAGGTACCTACGAGAAAAAAAATGGCGATTGTCTATACTTTTTGTCTATATTTTATGGCGAATTAGAATTAAAAAAAAGACATTTAGATATTCGCCCTATTTTAAGACACCGTACAATGTATTTTTTTCTAAATTCAAGGGCGAATTCGCCCTTAATTTAAGAAAGTATTTAGGAAAAAATCTAGAAAAATTACCCTAAACTTAAGAAAAAATAAATCAAATTTTTAAATTTAATAAATTCTTTTCTAAAAATTTTTTTATATATTGTTTTTTCTAAGTTAAATAAGAAACTGTCTAAAAACAAGAAAGAAAAATTATTAAGGGTGCATTTTTAAAAACTAGAAAATAAATTTTTTGAGTGCACATTGAAATAAGATACAAATTTATGTTTTATATCTGGGGGACGGATCAAAACATAATTGCTCGGAATAGACGGGGCTGGGATCGAAAATGTGCGAGTTCCACCACTAGCATGCCAAAAGTTTGACTTGCTCTGCTTAATTTTATAGATAAAATGGTGAGTTGTCTACTTTATAGCAACTAAATCCAGCCATCTGGTTGTAGTATTTGCTTCTCGTTGGAGCAACGCATTCGAAACTGCGTATTATGGCACAGTGACTGCAAAACGGCACTTTACAATTGGAAGTTTGTGGAGCAGCTGCCCAAGAAAAGATTTCACAAAGCCTCAAAATGTCAAGTCACGTTCTAGTCATTTATTATTTTAGTTTTATATTAGCCAAGCGGATAGCTACATGTTCACATATAAACAAACATATACACATGTTGAGTGAGCAGGGGAAGGAAGAACCTGATTAGGGGTTAGCTTTAATACAAAGTTAACTTTAAATACAACAAGTATTTAATTCGCCAGGGATCGTTAAAGATACGAAACTAGCCGAATTTACAAGCTTAATTTTAAACAAGCAAGAAAGCCAATATGATTGCATTTTGCAATTAAACTTGCCCAAAAACGAAAACACAAAGCACAAAGCCATTCAAGATTCTTCTTCTTCTTTCTGCAGAACTTGTGCTTTCTGCTGCGTTTAATTAAATGAAATTGTTTTCAACTTTTCGAGCACGGGAAGGGCGACTAATAAATAAATTATGCTTTAATTAAAAAAATTACGGAAATGTGCGACGTCATTTGTGGAAATATAAGAGGCTGTGGCTGAGGGGCGTTGAGGGTGGTTAAGAACAACATTTAACAGTTAGCGTAGTTGGCGCTTCTTTAAGCTAATTTCACACACACACACACACGCATACAAGGCTAATGATGATGACTTGCGGCCTCAACGAGTTGGAAAATAGACGAAAGTCAAGTAAGCCAAAATATAAAGAAGCATAAAACAAGAACAAATTTGAGCACAACTGGCCAACTCTTGTGCTCCTGTGTGTTTTTGTGTGGAAAAGGCCTGCTATAAGAGACGAAACGCAAATAAACCGCGACCCGCTTGCATGTTAATCCGAGAATGGAACAATGAAACCGAAAACAAAAACAGAATTGTAGAACATTCAGCCGGATTTAAGGTCTTTAAACGGCAACCGAAAACTGGTTCATTGATGTTATTTTTCACGATGCAATGCACCAAATGCTCATTACCAAAAATATTTGTGTGGCCTAGAAATGAACACGATGCTGACATTTGCAATTAAAATGGAAATATACGTTCAAATAACGCCCAGTGAATGGATTGCGCATACGTGCAGACATTAGAAAGTCTGTTATTTTGGCTGTGCAATTGAACGGCCGTGCAAGTTTTTTAAAGCCACCAAATTACACGTATCGCCATACCCTCATTAAATGCCCGCCGTCCTTTTGCCTTCGAACGAAGGAACAATGCGTTTAGCGCAGACAAAATAATTCTATGGGCCACCTAATTGGAAGAGTGGACATAGTCGAACTACAATGGTTTAGTTTTACTAAACAAAACCTTTATTGCTAAAAACTACATTGTTTTGCCCTTAAACTATCCATGGCGACGATTGTTTGAGTTTTATGCTTCACTTACATCAATAATTGCCAAAGCATTGACAGCAAAATAAGCCACAAAAAGGCAGGCATTGCTTTTACCTCAGCTTCAGATGCATTTGTGTCCGGACGGGGCTCATGAACATGCACCTAATGAAGGTACTGTGGCACACGGGCACGCTTCAATTTTAAAATTTCAACCTTTGGGAAATGCTGGCATATTTTCTAAAATAAGTTTTTTACAATACCTGTGGTCTTTGGTGTTCTATTGCATAAAGCCATGTGTAAATTCGCCGACTTGAGTTTAATTTAAACGTACTTTATTGAATTGTCTAGAATCTAAACATAAGTCCATGATCCCACGACTCACACGTAGCGATGGATGTCATTTGCATAACCCATAAACATGTCTCTTAGTAAAAACATTACATATGTGGCTATACAGGGTCGAGTATCAATGAGCGCGTTCAACAGCACACACCAATCATCTAACATAAATCAGCAATAAAAAAAAGTGTTCGGGTGCGGTAGAACGGTTTTTGATAGAATTTTCAGGCAACAAAACTATGGATATTTTTTACTGACGGAAGTATTGAATTTCTGACTGCAAATAAAAAAAATAATAAAATTTAAATAAAATCAAGTACCATCCAATGAATTGGAATATGACAGCCGTCAATAGCACCAATAGCTCCTGGAATCCCTCTAGATTTTTCGTCAAAAGTTGCATCTGTTTTTAGATTTCAGAACGTAAACAACGAACTCGAATATCCGATGACCAGAGTTCTTAGGTATGTCGAAACGAGCACCTACTGTTAAAAAGGACTCCTGTTTTTCCAAATTCCTTGAAGTCTTCCATTCTATAATGTTGTAGTGTCACTTCGAAGAACAATTCGGAGCGTACGCGGGGCAGTTGCATTTTGAAGAGGCGGCTTTCCAAGCCATGCACGAATTTCCGTAACCTACTTGCGAAACCACGCCCTCTGCCAATTCATTTATTAAAAACAAAGACGTTTCCATGCTCATTTTGTTTAAGTTTTTAAAAAATTAAATTGTCTTTTTCGCGAACGTGCCCGTATTTCCGTTTCTCTAAAAGAATAGACGATTATCAAAAGTTGACGCTACGAATATACTCGACACCAAATCGACTACATTATTTCTATCGATAGTCAGTAAATTTAAATTCAAATAATTTCAGTAGCTTTGGAAATCTTTACACCATGATGGTCGAATATACCTAGGTCCTCTTTGAGCCCTTTAAGCTTTTATCGAATCGATCTTTGTGGGCATAAAGAAGTAGGGCAGTCTCTTTCAACAAGTGAAGACTAATGACTAGACATCGGATTTCAGGTAAATCAATATTTTTAATCGGTGGTCACACAAAATGTCTGATTGGACACCAATTAGTTTCATGAAAAGTAGATTAGTTAGAATCCTCATTCATATTGCACTTTTGACATATTTACAAATCTTCGACCTAAACAGATATTTGAGAATATTTCGATTTATTTTTACCTAGCATATATGTTGAGAGTAAATAAATGCTTCCAAACAGGAGTCTTCACATCTACATAAGCGTTCTAGGCAAGGCATAAAGCGAAAGTACCCATCATAAGAAGCATCAAATACTGGCAAGTACGGAAAATGCATCGATTCAAACCGACTGTAAAAAGAAGATCTATATTTTTGTGGCACGTAAGCGAGCTTAATTTTAGATTTTGGGTGAAATTGATAGAGACCAGAGATTTCTGAGTGTGAAGAATTCTTACCGTCATCGACGAATCATAAAACACCAAACAAAAAACAATAAGAATAACATATGAAACTAGAAAGAAATTCGGTCGAGCCCTTAGAACTTTCTAACTTCTAAAGTATTTGCCGAGATTAAATTGATCTCGATATTCGATCTGCACTCAATCCGAAATGACCGGCATTAATTTAACCTCGATGTTCAAACTTTATGTTACCCAAAAGTTTACCATCTGACTTGAATTGATTTTCAAACCTGCAAGTTTCTGCCGGCTCGAGATCGTTAGTTGTTTGCATACCCCGGTTCTATCGTTGATGGACATTGCTATGATTGTTTGTGAACTCCAAGGCATTAAGTGCAAAAGACGATACGAAACAAGAAAGAAAGTCGATCAAGCCCGACTATAACAAACTCTGTACCAAAAAAATTTGTCTTTTGATCATAACTCGAAAACCGTTCATCCGATCTTCTTCATTCCTTTGGCGGATCGATAAGTTATCCTAAGACCTAAATATGTCCAGAAGGAACAAGCCATCTATCTTCAAAACTGTGAGAGATATGACGTTTTTTCTAAATTGCGGGGGCGGGAGGGGGCGTGGCCAAAATTGAAAATAAACCTGATCTGCCTGCAGACATAAGAAGCATATGTCCCATACATGTCAAACCTCTATCTCTTACCATCTCTGAGATCTGTGCGTTCATACGGACAGACAGACGGACGGACGGACAGACGGACATGGCTATATCGACTCGGCTGTTGATGCTGATCAAGAATATATATACTTAAGATGCTTCCTTCTGCCTGTTACATACTTTTGCACAAACTTATAATACTCTATGTACCTACATGGTACACATGTGTGTAACCATTTAGCCACATGATTGTTCTGGTGAGAGAAATGTTCTGTTCGTCGTATTCAATTAAAAGGAGTTTCAGCTCGAAAGGTTTTAAAGAGCTTCTATAATTGTCCCTTCTATTTGTCGGCGAAACATTCTCGGTTTTCGAATAATAAATGACACAGTTATAAAGGTTATAACAAATGTTGCATACCTTTCAAAGCAGAACTCGCTATCTGCCAACATAATGTTGATATACTTAAACTAGTCTTAATGCTCTGTTAGTTAACATTAGAAAAGGCTATTCAACATGAATTCCATCGAACATTACTGATCGAAGCATGAAATTCTCGATTTTTTCCCAGTCTGGAATGTGCCAATAGATTATGTTGACATTTATTATTTTAAATCCATTATTTCGAAAGCCTAGAGCCCCAAAGCAGATCCGCGCCTCGTCCAGCGCACAATATAGGTCTAAAAATGGCGAAATCCATATTTAGACTGTCATAATGGTAACTATTCGAACTGCTATTCCAATTCTAAAGTTTTGAATTTATCAATTATTTAGTTTTCAACATTTGAAACTAAACGACCAAAAGTGGTTAGATAAAAGTATTTTGCAAAAGTCTGAAAATCTATTATAAGCTCTCTTTAATTTTAACTAATATTCCGAGATTTTTTTGGGTAATGCTATTCTTGTACTGAAGATTTCCTTATTGCGATCTGTTGCATTTATTGCGAGATGCTTTGCTTCTAACATCCCTCAGTGGAAAAACAACGACAAGAAACAAATGTTCATGGTGACCCATTAGGGACTGCTTTTAGATTGAGATTTTTTTCCTCGGTATAGCAAGTAGGCATCGACAATTTTCTGACTTAAATCATTTTTTGTGACTAGAATGTTGCGTAACTAGTCCCACGGTGCGCAAATCAAGGGTGTAATTACAGCTAATAAGGCAACCAGAGAATAACACAAAACTAGAGCTAGGATTGTCCAAAGGTTGGCATTTGCCAATTCTGAGGAGCTAAGTCCACAAGAATAACAGGCCAGGCACCACGCGTTTTATTTCTCCCTTGCAGCAGGGCACAGGCAGTGGCATTCATTTTGCTTGCTCATTTTTTGTTTGCCTTTGCACCCAATTTGAGCAATTTGTCTCCAGCAAATTCTTTTGCCGTTGACTTGGCTAAACCAAAAATGTTGCACCATGGGTTATATTCCACGTTTTGGTAAAAATTATCAGCTTCTCTATTATCAAAAGTTTTGGGATTCATTTGATTGGTACAAAAAAACCAGTATCAAATCGTAATATACATTTCATTCGTTACCAAAGACGACGCAAGCAGCAGCTACATTAGAGGGTTCAATTACATTTACAATCTAACATTTCTATGGTGAACACTCCCTGCAAACATTTTGTTGTCAATGCGAGAGTTTGGCGATAGTTCAGCGATTTACACAAACAAAATACAAAATATATCGCATTTTTTCGTCCATTCGGTAAATTGGCGATGTATCCTTCAAAAATCGCCTTGAGGGCAAGAATGCGATACTTTATTATTGGTCTCGCTTGCCATCATCCCATTTGAGAATTGGCGATTCATCGCTTAACACTTCCTAAGAAGGGGTCTTCTTGAGGTGAGTTGGAATACTTTTTACAATATTATATAGGAAAGTTCTTGGCCTATTTACCTTAACCTTAGGTGCAAAACCATACTGTTAAATAACAGAATTCGGGGGAAGAATCGCAATCTGCCTCTAAGAAGAATCGCATTCTCAACTCCAATAAGAATCGCATTCTAATCTTTCGGAAGAGACTTTTTCCTATCTCCAAGAAGTATCGCTTTCCTATCTCCCAGAAGTGTAGCTTTCTTATCGTCCAGAAGTTATCGCATAGTGTCACATTTCAACCCGTAGAGAGATGAGTATGTGATAATAATGCGATGTCACAAGAGCAAAACGATACCTACTGGGCGAATCGCGTTCTTATCTTACGCGATAAAAAATGTTTGATTGCTTTTAACCAGGAATGCAAACCGGCTCTGAACCGAACCGAACCGCAAACCCAACCGCCTTTTTTCAGAAATGCAGAAATGCGGTTCGGTTCAGTTCTCTGACGAGTTTTATTGGGAATCGCTGTGCTCTATCCAACGATTTTTTTGGATTTAAATATAATAATAATATAATATAATTTTTTTACATTTGGTTTAACTAAATATTTAGCTATGCCGCAGAACTTTTCATATACCTGTCATAAGTCTGTATTTTTTCCTCTAGTATACAATATTTCAAAATTTTTGTGGTAATTCAATCTCGCACAGAAGAGTTTTTCATCATATAATATGATAAATGGGGTTGGTAAGATGTATGGTACTTATTCTTTCCTAGCTGACATTCTCTCCTTTTAAGGGCATTCCACTAGGAACTTATAGACGAATCTTGGCAATCCGACATAAGGAAGGAGGAATCGAAGGATTTTAAAGATATTCAAATGGTGTATAATGTATTCAATGTCACTTTAATATCCCAAGTGTGCGCAAAGTCACATTACTACAAAATTCATAGTATTTCTTAATGTGCCTTTGTGAACCACTAAACCGAACCGAAACCGAGGTTCAGTTAGCTCCAAAAACCAAGTTATGAACCAAACCGGCGAAAAGATCTATAGTGCATTTGATATTTTTGACCACATTGTTTGGCTTTTTGCATGGCTAATAGGAAAGAAGTAACTATGAGTTGGAATTCTTTGGATAAATGCAATTTTAAAACGACCAACAGATTTCGCTTGCCCATGAATGTTGTACGCAAATTACGAAATTATGGATAACATTCTGTTTTTGTCTAGTGTTTTGCTTACACTTGCCTTTAGGCTGCTGGCGGTGCTTGAAACCGATAACGTTTCTCTTCCATTAACAATACAAACACCCACTTAAAAAAACGGGGACAACCGGATTCCATGAATGCGTGTTTGTATGCCATGCTAGCATCATAATAAGCTTTCCAATAAACTGGAGCATACTTTCCGGATTCACATTTGTCACATGCTAAACAAGTGGAGGAATAAATGATGAATTTAAAATCGAAAGCCGATTGTTATCCCCTCATGTAGCTGAAGTTGTTTACCCTTGTCGGCTGAGCGTGTGTGCTCCTACTCATCGAATATGCTGATTTGTAGCTATGTTTGCACTTTCACGAAATTTGAATGGAAATTTTTCACCAAACAAAAATGTATAAGTATAAAAAGGGAGGTGTGGATAAGTCTAACACAGCTACCCATTGTGTTGTGTTTTCATTGTTTATTGAATTAATATCGATGACTTGTTGGATCGCACACACTAACACAGCATTTCACTATGCAGAAGGACCGTGAACTAACTGCTCCGCTAGTTCGCAAGGTCAGGCCAGATGTGGTGGTTTGTTAGCTGATAAGTAAATGATATATGTGGTCGGGCTATGTGTTTTGCGACACCAGGTAAGTAGTTTGTTTCCCGAAAATGGTGTCAGATTTAAATAACATCGTCTTTCTCCGTCTTCTATTTAAATGTTGAAGTTTACTTTTTGCAGTCAGCTGTCATTGCCTTAACTTAAACGGGAAGCTTTCGACTCACGAAATGGAAATTCTTGCTATTAAAATAGGTCTTTGTTAGTCCAGCACTTCCACAGCGTGCTCATACATTCCAACCAATTCGAAGGTACTTTGATTCCTTATTTAAAGCCCATGATAATTTGTTAAAAATGATGATATGAACATAACAACAATTTTAAGGTCTCTTGGTCTCCCAACCCTTTTTAGCCCATTTACATTGTTGAAAACCTTATAAATGGAACTTTAGTTTAGATATACTCAATTGTCAATTGGAATCAGAGACTTCTTGATCTTCCATTTGTAAAAGACTGAACAGAAGCTTTGTTCGAAATTTGGATATCCGATGGCAAATATTCACAGCCGTGAACTCTCGAGTTGATTAGACATGCGGAGCTCTTAATTTCCAGGGATATTATTTGTTTCTGAAACGCTTGGCTCCTTAGTTTGCTGGAATCATAACATCGATTTTTTCCCAACATTTTCGGTTAAAATCGTCTAAATCTTCCAGATGTTACTACCTGCCTCATAAACGAATATATAACAGTGTAGAAGTTGCATCAAACATGATGAAACTCATCAAATTCATAAAATTTTAAATTGAAATCCACTTCTTATAAAAATCTGTCCATATTACTTTAAGATCATACTTTCCACTTCCTTCAACAGTGTCTAGGCTACTGCGCTGCAGAAGCAAACAGTCTTTTGATCATAACTCGACATTCGATCATCCGATCTTCACAATTCCTTTGGAGGATCGATAAGTTATCCATTTACCTTTAAAACTGTGGGAGCTATGACGTTTTTCTAAATTGCGGGGGCGTGGACAAAATTGAAAATAAACTTGATCTGCCTACAGATATAAGAATCATATGTCCCATTCATGTCAAACCTCTATAGCCTCTAGATCTCTGCTTTCATACGGACAGACAGCCGGACATGACTCGGCTGTTGATGCTGATCAAGAATATATTCAATTTATAGGGTCGGAGATGCTTCCTTCTGGATGTTACATACTTTTGCTCAAACTTATAATCAGGGCTGCAAACCCAAACAATTTCGTGGATCTCCGGCTCGCGGGTTCGAACAAAAATTTACCAATGGTTCAGGTTCAGAATTTTGAGGTTCAAGGTTTTTGGGCCAAGGTTTTGGTTCGAACCTTGGTTCAACCAAGCTTTATACATGTTTATATAGTAATCGACCTAAAACCGACATAAACTGTTAGGGAATTGTCTTGATTTTGGGTTGGGATGGGATTTCACAATACTTTATAAATAGAAACACTTTCATACAGCTCATGACCATCAAAGCAATGACAATGTATTTCTACTTATATAAAGTATTGTGACGAAACAAAAACTTCGAAGTTCTGGATACAGCCTTTAAAGTAAAATGCAATTTCGTAGTCCACAGACGAAAAGTGTTTCCACAGTAATGTGGATAATTCTATCAGGATAACAGAAGAAGTCACTGGGAAATAGTTTAAATCAATAATTGTTACTGAATCGAACCGAAATTTTGGGTTCAGAACGGGTTCCGGTTCAGCTTTAATACCTTAAGAGGTTCGGTTCAATGTTCGGTTCACAGTAATCTGAAATTCGGAATTCCGGGTTGGAGCCGGTTTGCAGCTCTGCTTATAATACCTATGTACCTACGGTACAGAGTATAATGCTAAAATAACCATTATAATAAAATTTAAAAAAAAAAAAATCAAAATATAATTGGCAATTCACATTTTTTAAATAGCAATTCTTTAATATCAATTAATTGAAAATTTGTAACTTAAATATGTTTAGTAACAATTTGATATCAATTGTTTCATAAATACTGTATTTTATTGAATTTTTATAATTTAAAAAAAGAGTTGTCAAATAATTGTCATTAAAAAATTGTTATTTAAAAATTGGAATATAACAATTTGCAAAATTTCAAAATTTAAAATCATGGCTAAGAGGAGTGGAAGAAGACTAAGTTGCGTTGCGGCTAGCGTTTTTGTTTATACCAAAGCCTCGCCAAACTATAATTTTTTAGCACTTTATCCTTTCTTACTGCCATATACAATCATTTTCAAAATGCGGGAATGTCTTCTTTCCATGCAACTTCGAACAATGTTTGATAAAAACTAATTAGTTATTGTTCATATGGCACCTCGCACACACAGAGTTACTTTTAAGCTGCACCTATAAACAGAGGTAAATATTACCGCGGTAATTCAAAGAAGCGTACCGGGCCTATAATCGTACGATACTTTAGGAAAAAACGAAAATTCATTTTGATATTATTTGAATGTAGTTTAATGCATGCTAATGCAAGATTCAAGGCGTACACAAAAAACATCAATTTGGTTCTTGAAATTAGCTTGATAGTCCACTGAGTCTTAAATTCTTACCACGAAATGCGCTCGATTTGAACATTATCGGACTTAAAAACTTACTTAAAATAAGAATAACTCAACCTGAGCCAAGTTATTTTTAAACATAAAATTAAGTACGTGGCTTTTTCATCCAAGTAATATTATAAATTCAAGACATGGGAGAAGAGAGAAGAGGGCCCCGCGATGCCCGACCGTCCTTTACATATCTGTTTATAGGATATTTCCTTTTTCTGTAAAACTGATAAACATTTTAAAAATTATTGGTCTTGAATTAACATTATTTGACCTTGCTGTAACTTTCAGAGCAAAAAGCGAGATCAATTATAAGCGATCACCAAGCAATGAGACAATTCAAATGTTAAGCGCTCACCATTCAACCAAACCTCACCAAAGTTTGCTGGGTAAAAACTTACACACCCGGTCATCTTCACCAGATGTGAAGAAACTAGCCGGGAGCTTCTCAAACATTGCCGTTCGGATTCGGCGATAAATGCTACGTCCCTTTCTCTTGTTGAATATATGAGAAGCACAGAAGCCAAGAGACCGATAGAAGCTCAGCTTGATCAAATTTTATTTTTATGTATGTATATGGTCCCAAAATCAGTTTTTATACTCTGTACCGTAGGTACATAGAGAATATTAAGTTTGTTCAAAAGTAAGTAACATCCAGAAGGAAGCATCTCGGACCCCATAAAGTTTATATATATTCTTGATCAGCATCAAAAGCCCAGTCGATATAGCCATGTCCGTCTGTCTGTCCCTATGAACACACAGATATCAGAGATGGTAAGATATAGAGGGTTGACGTGTATGGGATAAAACTTCTAATATCTGCAGGCAGATCAAGTTTTTTTTTTTCAAGTTTGCCCTCGCAATTTGGAAAAACTTCATATCTCCCACAGTCTTAAAGATAGATGATTGAATAGTTAGTAATCAGATTATTTATCGATCCGCCTAAGGAATGATGAAGATCGGATGAACGGTTGTCGAGTTATGATCAAAAGACTCTTCGCTGCTGCAGCGCAGTAGCAGCGCTGCTTTCAGCTACAACTGCAGCATCAAAATTTACGCTGAGCGTATAATTTCTTTGGTACAAAGTATGCTATAGTCGGGCTTGACCGATTTTCTTTATTGTTTTTTCATCAAAAACCTAAAAACAGAATGGATATAAATTTATTCCCTTTCTCATTATCTTTCGACGCTGTTTATGTTCTGTACCACAGGTAAACTAAGCAGAGCTGTAAACTACAATTACCATTACCTATACCATCACATTTTTTCAGTTAACTTAAATCAAGCCTTGATTAATATTTTTAGTAATCATAATGAATATTTGGATTTTCGCATATTAGTGATTATTCAGTGATTATTACCAAAAAGGTAATTGCTTTACAATTACTTGATTAATTGTACCTTTCTAGGTGTAAATAAAAATTATTTCCCCATAGGATTCCTCAAAATCATAGAAATCATGTTTGGGATCTCTGGGTGCACTTTAGACCATTGTATTCTCATGTGCCATGACATATTTCACTGCATCGGCTATAACAATATGCCTAATATCGTCAGTTTGACGACGATACCAAGGAATTTTTCCAAAACAGTTGACACACAGGTATTGTTAAGTCGCTCCTTTACTTTATTCAGAATAGCAATAGCTGCTTTCTCTGTGGAGTTAGAGTTTCTCCTCAAGCTTACTGCAAGTTTAGTCAATGCTGGATTGAGACATACGTAATGCAACTTGTCCTCTTTTGGCAGAAAGTCAAAGGTTTTTGCTATATAATTTGTCACATAGCTATGCAGGTTTGATTTATGTAACAAAAGACGACACATTGAATCATTTTCGACTTTCCATTTTGTGACCACATGGGATGCAAATGGTGCTTGCTTAATTAATGATCTCAGATAACTTGGCCAATAGCACGCATTCCACAATTGTTAAATTTTTTGATTTTTGTACCCTGAATAACAATCAATTAAAGATGTTTTCCAAACTAAATAGGTGAAAAATCATTCTTTTTACCTACATACAATTACAAAAAAGATTCAAATTATCACAATTACCGAATAATCTCCCTTTACAGGTACAATTATTCAAGTAATTACAAATTGAATAATCATTGAATCCAAATGATCCAAGGGTTACAGGGTCCAAGGGTTTTGGAGTTGGGGCACAACACAGTTGTTGAAATATATAATTAATTTTTTTTTTGCAGAAGTCCGTTGGCATTAAATGCTGGGTTTAGCCAACTCTTGTCCGTGTGTCTCACTGGCTGTCCAATTATATCATTTAATCATCCTTTTTACCACACGCCACACTTCCCATTCAAAAACGGACTCAAAAAATGTTTGAAAATTGCTTAAACTCTGCAGAGATTAATCTGTTATTTGTGCTCCCATCTTTATCCAAATTGAATATTTATTTAAATTCGACAAAGCTTAAGTTGGCTGTTGTTATTGGTCGTCCTCCACCCCATTCAAAATATCCACAAAGTATGCAAAAAATTTTCCACTCCTGCTTCTCTTCTTTGATATGTCATGCTACATCTGTTTACATGTCCTTAAACCCGCTCGCTAACAAAATAATACTGCTCGTGCTGAGTTTTACGTCAACGACAACGACAGCCACCTTGTTCTTGTTATGTCCTTCACCCGGTCGACCATCCACCCACACATCTGAGACTAAAATTGAGGGTCTCAAGGCTTTGGGGCTGCGGCTGCATGTACTGAAACTGTAAGTTACACCAAGCTGTGCCAGTTTGTGTGTGAGTATGTGTGTGCGTCTGCGTTGTTCCTTGCACGTGCTTCGTGCTTGCCACAACTGTCGTTGACATTTTTATTTCGCTTACCTTTCGCCCGCCTGTGTGTTTTAAATAATTTAATGCCGCTTTCTGCCATTTCATCTATCAATTATACTGCGTGTTTCAAAGGATACGCAAACTTATCGAGCTTGTACCACAAAATAAATGAGCAAAACTATCACTAGAAAAGCGAAGCGATCAAATTGAAATTCGTATATCGCAGCGAGTTATGAACCTCAGAGCAATTGTGTAACAGCAACATTGTGTGATTATGTACCACGCAATCGCCACAAAGAAATATTAATTAGTTTCACAATATAGAACCCATAGCTCTCACGCAAAGTTCAACTGCGCCTTGTTAGGTGGGGAAATGGTAATTTGGTTTTGCGAATGCTAATTTGCCTGAAAAACTTGCACTTAAAGTCAATTTGATTAACAATAGAAACTTTGCAGGAGGCAGAGGGCCAAGTCCTAGTCAAGTTAACCAATTCTTTGCACACCAAAACCATGTTTGTGAAGCCAATTTTCTAAAATTTTACCAAAAAGTTCTAGTTTTATGAAAAGTTATTATGATTAAAGGCAAATTATGAAACGGAAATAGACAAAGGGTCGCCTTTTTGTTTTTTTTTTAAACTATTTCGACAGCAGATTCTAGCCTTCTTTTGGAAAACCTGGGACGTATAAATATATGGAAATATCGTGACACGGTGTTTGTCATAAAACTTACCCAAAACGGCTCCGAAACGGATTTTTATGAAATTTGTTTTTGCAGGCTTATTGCTTAATGTGGTTAATTTTGACAAAAATAATAGACTATTTTTTTTCTATTGGCGTTAACAATTAACCCATAACAAATGTTCACCCTTCTAGTACGGTGTATTCCTCTAATTATACTCTGTACCGTAGGTACATAGAGTATTATAAGTTTGTGCAAAAGTATGTAACAGCCAGACTGACCGTGCTGGTCTATCCGTATGAACACACAGATCTCAGAGATGGTAAGAGACAAAGGTTTGACATGTATGGGACATATGCTTCTTATGTCTGCAGGCAGATCAAGTTTATTTTCAATTTTTGCCACGCCCCCTTGCGCCCCTCAATTGGGGAAAATCTTCATATCTCCCACAGTCTTAAAGATAGATGGTTCGTACTTTCTAGACATATTTAGTAATCAGGATAACTTATCGATCCGCCAAGGACATGATGAAGATCGGATGAACGGTTGTCGAGTTATGATCAAAAGACTTTGTGCTCTGGCGCAGTAGCAGCGCTGCTTTCAGCTGCTACTGCATTTCGTTGGTACAGAGTATGTTTTAGTCAGGCTTGACCGACTTTCTTTCTTGTTTAGTCACTGTTTTGGTCACTGTTTAAGCCACTGCAAACTTGGCTGAATGGCCAAATTTTTGGCATAAAGTCGAATTTTGAATGACAATGTTTGGATGATGTTGGTTATTTATTCTAAAAGAGGATACTTTAAATATAACAATTCCAAAATAAAAGCTGTCGGAGGGCAACTGTGGACTATTAACTGGTCGACAAAAGTCTGATGTTTGTATGTCTGATTGATTACATAAAAAAGCGAGAAAATGTATGTCATCTTTGCTGCAAGAGACAACTTCTGCTGGTGAACAAATAAAATGTGTGAAATATACAAAATACAGTAAGATTTACGTATTATGTAAATAATATCAAGCAATTGTGTTACACCTGTGAAATTATTAACAATAATACGTTTTGTGATACTCCCTTAGTCTGAGAAAACTTAATCAAAACACCTTTCCCCCGTGAACTTAAAGCTAACTTTCGCCCACTTTCGGCCAAAATGTTTTTATGTTAAAGTGTTCTTCAAAGTATGAATTCTCACTTGGTATCAACACTTTTTGCCCGATTTTGCCCGATCAAGCTTAGCCTAGGGCGTATTTTCAATTTTAATCAACAGTCGAGAAAAACTATACTTTTTAATGGATTTTTAAACAAATTAACATGCAAAACGTAAGCTCCCAAAAAAAAAATCGTAGTAAAAAATGCGAAATCTAATAAAAAAAACAAAAAAAAATGAGATAGTCGTGTAGGAAACTTTTTCTACATGATATTCTCGTTGCCGTTGACAAAATCACCAAGTTTAAATTCTATGGCTGCATTTGTCGACTTTGTGCCAAAAATTTGGCTTTTCAGCCTAGTGTGCACTGTTTTAGTCACTGCTAGTCACTGTTTTATTAACTGTTTTGTTAGCCAGTGTTTCGGTCACAGTTTGGTCACTGATTTGGTCTCTATTTTAGTCACTGTTTCGTTTGCTGTTAGTCACTGTCTTGGTAACTAATTGGTCACTGTTATGGTCACTGTGTAAACTCCTCTTCCTCTTACACCTTCAAAATGCGGTTGTCTTCCATTAACCAAAGCTACTAACTTTGACAAGTCCAAAGCAAAGCAAAAGAAATCTGCCTCCAAGACCCTCAAAAAACGAGAGCGTAAGTTAAAGTCGGCCCTGCCCGACTTCGGGCACTTAGTGTTTAATAACCTCATTCGGCTCAGATACGTATGCAACGATTTTTTAACTCTGCCATTTATTATCTGATCTTTATGAAAATGTAGGAGATATGCAAATTTTTTTATTGCGGGGGCGGGAGGTTGCGTGGACAAACTTAAACTGCGTGCAGACAATACTAGTCTCCATTTAAAATTTGGTGGCTCTAGCTCTTCTAGTCTCTGAGATCTAGGTGTTCATACAGACATACGGACAGGGGTCGAAGATGCTTCCTTCTGTCTGTTACATACTTTTGCACGACTTTAGTTTACCCTTTTTACTCTTCGAGTAATCGAGATTAATTTCCGCTTCCAGAAAGATTTCTCTTCTTTTCCTGGGACATTCGTATACACTTGAAAATGGATCCACCCAATAAGTTTTGATGTTTGCAAATCTCCTGAAAAGCGAAGAAATTTACCATTTTTTGTAGGCTTATCTGGGACGCGAACTGACAACATTGCAGCCTAGCACTGACCACGAATGGAATGGTATCATAGAAATTTTATTGGATGAAGTCTCGTGCCAACCGCAAGAAGATCTCACAAAAGCATTGGTAGTGACTTAAGAAGCCATATCTGTTCGCGCAAATGTATCCAAAAGAATGCCTCCATGCCCTAATCGACCCGAAAGTCAAATCTAGATGCATCTGCTCGTTTCAATCAACTTATTGGAAAAAGGCCACAGGAATTTATAAACATCATTCGCCATCGGGATTACATGTATAAAGACTTCTTTGCCAGATGCATGAAACAGTTCATTATTTGGCTCAAGTTAATGGATCAGCTTTAGTTTTTATTTCTTTTGTCTGCTTATTGATTTACCTGCTGCTGATAAACTATTGAGACCCGACAAATTGCACAGGTTGTGCCATAAGTAAGTACATAGAATATTCCTGAAGTCATGTTTGAAGCAGCTCAATTTTGCCATTAAGTGTCTGCAATTTTTCTTTGGCAGCTTTGAAATTGATTTGGCCTTTCGATTTCCCTTGCTGGCTGAATTGACTGCTACATGATGCAGATGCATGATTTGGGACTGATTGCATGGGGGTGGGAGATTTTTAGCTTTAGTCACATTTGCATACTGCTGACATCAGTTCTTAAAGCCAGCCTCGAGCCAAACATGAAAATGAGCCGACGCTTAAAATGGTAAATATATAAAAAGAAATTTCTGACACGCTCGTTATTCGACTACAAAAGGACAACTCTGAGAGTGTGGCATTCCGGGCTGCCTTCAGTGAAAATTGCGAAGGCCGGAGGCGAGTTTGTGCAGGAAGTGCATTAAGAGCATGGAGCCGCCAAAGAGCCATTGTGGGTGGGTGCATGTGTATGTATGGCTTTACACCGATTACTTATCGAATTTGTTCGCATAACTCAAAGGTAGGTACATTAACTTGCATTCGGAAAATAGGTAAAACATAGAGACTTTCACTTAATCTTTTGCCAATTTATGTGAGAAGTTCAGTGTATGCGCTGTGGCGTAGTGGGACAGAGTTGTTGGCTTTTGAGCATCCAAGGGGCCACGCTCGAAATTTAAGTTGAAAAATTACAACTTTTTGAAAATAATCAGGTAATTCAGATGTCAAATAACACCAGTTGAAACTTACCATCTCACTGGGCACAAAATCGGTCTGTCAAACTGTCAAACAAAACAAAATCAAATCACTTTGCATGGACGACCTAAAATACACGTAGATAATTGTCAGCTTGACCGAATACAAAAATAAGAAAAAATTGATTTTAAATAACCACCACGAGATGCCAAAGAAAAGTGGTACGGCTGCTTTGTTTCAAACAATCAAACATGGATTACTCGCGAAGCATATACCTTTTTATTTTAATTATACCCTTGGAGAGGGTAAATTGAAATTGTCCAGATGTTTGTAGCGCATAGAAGGAATCATACAAATACGCTTCACATTTGTCGGAACCGACCGGATCGGATGACTATAACATATAGCTGCCATAGGAACGATCGGTCGAAAAACTAATTCTAGCGAGATAAGCTTTTAATACTCTGTACCGTAGGTACTTATCGATCCACCAATGGTGAAGATAGGATGAACTGTTGTCGAGTTATGATCAAAAGACTGTTCGCTGCTGCAGCGCAGTAGCAGCGCTGCTTTCAGCAGCTACTGCAGCATCAAAATTTATGCTGAGCGTATAATTTCGTTGGTACAGAGTATGTTATAGTCGGGCTTGACCGACTTTCTTTCCAGTTTTTATTAGCTTTCACACAATTCTTCAAAGTTTTGTCACAATCGGATGACAACATACAGAGGGAAAAACCGTGTTCAAAAAATAAGATTATTTCATCTCAAAACAAGAACAGAATGGGCTCTCAAATTTTTGAGAACAAATGTTCCGAATGTTCTTGAAATGAGCACAATTCAGCTCATCACCAAAATGTATACGTTGCCATTCAGACGCGCGGCTGCAGAAGTGGGCGATAGCCTAACGAGCTAACACTTCCGTCGTAGCGTCGTCGCGCGCGGGGGTCTTGGGCTCTACTCCCAGTAAGTCCCAAACAATTTTCCATTCTTTAATTTAATTATCTAAGGTGGGGTGTTGTAAAAGGCGGAGGACTTGCGGACTTGGAGCCTCAAGCCGGACCTAGACTTGGAATTGGATCTGGTTCTGAACTGGAGCTGGCCCACGGTATCTCTGGTTCTGGACCTAAAAATTTTTTTTTGAGCTTAAAATGTTCTCAAAAACTGAACATTTTAACTCACATCAAGATTTTGCGTTCTCAAAAAATATTTTTGATGTGAGAAATTGTTCTTGAAGTGAGAAAATCCTTTCATGATTAGACACCGAATGTGCTCAAATTGAAACCAATGTTCTCGGTTTTTTCCCTCTGTGTAGGTTATAGATGCCATAGGAATGATCGGTCAAGAAACTAGTTTTAGTGGGAAATACTTTTTGGTTTTCAAAGAAAAGGCCTCCAAATTTTGTATTAATTTTTTTGCTGTGCTCTCTCATGATTTCACTAAGTTTAATCGAAATCGGACATCTACTATATATAGAATAACTATCGTAGAGTCAGAAAAGAATTCTTGGTCAGAAAAATATGTTTGTTTTCAGTGGAAATGTCCTTCAAATTAGTTAGAAAAGCGTGCTGCAAGGGTATACAAACTTCTGCCGCGCCGATTTTAACTTTCCCGAAGTCCAGAGAATCAAAGTTAAGTCTTGTTGAACACATGATAGTAGATAAGCGAGAGGAGAAAAGACAAAAATTTAAAGAAAATCAGACTATAAATCATTGATTGGGACAAAGCATTAAATATAATTATTTCAGTGACGTGGGTTAAGAGGAATAATAGAGGCAGAATCGCAGATGATTAGTGCAAATCGACTAGACCACTTGAAATAATTAATTAATTAAGGTGGAAATAAATCAAATTTCAAAGACCCAGAAAAAAAGAATAAAAGTAAGACTAATTTATTTTTAAATTTATATGTTAGTATTTTGTAATTTTAGTCTTAGCACCTTTTTTTGGAAAAATGAATTAATTAAGACTTGAGCTTAAGTTATCTGTCATTTCCAAAATAGTAGAACAATCAGGACTGTGCTTAGTTGCCATGAAAGCATTGAGCACCCATTTTTGAAGAGCCTCCTGTGACTAAGGTGCAGATTAAAACGATTCGACACCATCGCCAGAAATAAATAGTCTATAATTGATTGATAATGGCCCATGAATTAATTTTAAAGTATTGTTGTTAATTTGTATTTTCTATTCATTATATCAGTGACAAATGAATTCACCTTACCTGATAAGGCTAATCCGTCAGCTAAAGTCTTAGCTCATTCACTTTTGATAGCTGGGTACATTTCTCTTCTTCTTTCCCGTTGGCTGCAAGCCTGAACAGGTGTGTTAGGTTCGATTAATCGGCACTTTTATTAGCCAGAAGGTTCGTAAATCACTAACTGATTTGATTAAAGCTTCCACTTACGCTGGTATCATTGCATGTAGATGCGAGAAGTGGTTGAAACGTGCAAATTGAATTTCAAGTGGTTATTCAACTAGCCGTCGGTTTTTTCATACGAGTAAATTGAACTACTTGAAACCGTAGCGTATATCACAGGAAACTAAAAAAGGCAATTAAATATAATACTATAAGGAATGCATTAAACACTGGTTCCGAAGTTCCAGCTTAGTTCTTTTTTCTTGTGTAAAATTTTTATTATGATTTACTAAATGTCTAGAAAAAATGATAAAGATCACAATACATAGTGCCGATTGCTAAGTGAGTTAATAGCCCCGCCCATGTCCCCAAACTCTGCTAGTGGATCATCAGCTTCAGTAGAGATAGTTTAGTTCGTATAATTTGTTGCCGCCATTGCCTTTGACCACTTTTATATCGCACACAAAGCAAGTGGCTATATCACCGTCCTGATCCACTAAATATATCTCAATCTTTACTCCAATCTCTGGGTATTCACCAATGTAAAAAGTAAATAGATAGGTGACATCTTCAGTAGCATAGAGGGGACAATAGGCTTCATACATAAGATTCGAGCAAACGTCCGCAACGTCTGCGGGAAGCTCGTAGGGTACTGTGATTATGCTCAAAGTGGTGGCCTTTACCAATGTGGTTAGATTGGTGATATACTTGTCAACGGCAAAATCAATTTCGAACTCTTGCGTCGAGCCCTTAACAACCAGGCATGGTGGAGATACACAATTAGCGACTCGAACTTCCAAGGGAAATGGTTTCCCTCCGGAGCCTGATTAAGAGGAGATTCTGTTAATTGGGTTACTAATAAAGGTAATGTCGAGAACTTACATTGCCTGACTTGCGTGGCGGGCTTTTCCACATCTGCCTGAACCACCAAAAACGGACAAAGGCAGCAAAGATAAATTAGTGTCTTAAGTTGCATATTTGCCTTGCTCCCTTGATTTCCACTTAGAAGTACAGGGCGAACTTCACTGTAATGACTTATATAGCCGAGACCCGACACGGTTTGGCTTGCCTTTTGAGTGAATGTTGTCGGGCGAGCTTTTCTTATCGGCAAACCCGACGTTTTCGATTTCTCAAAACACTCGAGTGAAATACATTGCGAGGTACACGAAACGAAACTCTAGTGACTGTCAAACCGGGAAATAGTAATCTCAGTCCTCCACAGAACTCAGTAATTAAAGCCTAAAAACATACAATCGTAAAACATTCGCCCTGAAAGCTAGAAGTTGTCCTATGAAATCCGTCCTAAGGTGTTTCACCCTAAAATTAAGAAAAATAATTTCTAATTTATGGAAAATTTTCAAATTTTCAAAAAAATGTTCCATAAAAGAGAAAAAGGGGTGCATGTAATAGCGCCCGCTGACATAACGCCCGCGGGCAATATGTCGCTCTAAAAGTGGCATTACGCCCTCGGGCTTTATGTCTCTTTTGAATGTGTCATAGCGCCCGCTTTCAGTACGACATAACATCCGCGGGCCTTATGTCACTTTCAACTGTGACAAAACGCCCGAATTTTCTAACATATACATTTTGCTTTGATAGCGAGAAACTTTTGCAAGAAGTATTATTTAAAGTACCCTTTATTATGTTATCTCTTGAATCAAGGTACCGTTTATAATGATTTTACTTTTCTGCATAGTACGATACAGTAGGGAGTACATTTGTTGCAGGGTTTCGAAAAAATTCGAAACTGTTGTTATTTCCAACCCAACAACAATTGCTTAAAATTAAAGATTCGACCCAAAAGAGCTCGCGGTTTGTTTGCTACATTTAAAATTGTAGTGTTTCTGTGGCTTTGTCCAGTACTGGCTTGCGCACTCAGTTGAGTCTCGAACATAACCACAACCATGCTCCTCCACAAGAATTAATAAAAACGCTTGAATTGCTCAATAATGTGAAGGAACAATGTGAAGGAAGAGACTTTAAAAGTATAGGACTTCGTGAAATCTTCGACGAAGAATGCCAAAAAATTGAGGAAGCTGCACCCTAAGTTTCATATCCCAAAAAAATTCAATAATTTAGGATCAGGAGTGAACTGTGAGGAGGTGATTCTACCACCTCCCACAATTTCTTAAGACTTCTAATATTCCTTTAGATTTAAGCTGAAGACCCAAATGAATTAACCTCATTTCATTGTAGAACTGTTATTAGATTTAAGTTGATGTATTATCCTCATTCTTAGATGAACAGGAATATATATTTTT
>JAWNNO010000782.1:0-22543 GCA_035044985.1 Lordiphosa fenestrarum
AACTGTTGTTGCTTTTGAATTGTGTCGTTCATTTGTATTGGTGACTACGCAAGCAGTAGGTACTCTTGGGCTTTACATAACATCCTTGGCGATAATTGGTGGCAGTAACCAGGTGGAAAGTGTATCTAAGAGAGTTCGACAATATGGCTAGAAAGTTTACTCAGACTTAAGGTACGATTTTTCAGCATAACTCTCAAAATACGTACATAATTTGGTTTCTTGAAGAAAAGTAGAAACCGATTCACAAATAAGAGTGTATCAAACAGATTCAAAAGACCATAAAAATCAGAAGCTAATCAAAATTTGTTCTTAAAACAAAGAATCTGTTTTGAAAGAAGGCTGGAAAGCAGAAATATACCATTACTTCATTACAAAAGTGCTAGAACCTGGGCTTCAGACTGGTTTTAAACCGAACCGGTTCGGACCCGGAACTTAGATATATTTTTATACCCTGTTCCCATTGAAAATGGGTAAAGGGGTATCATGAAGTTGTGCGAATGTATGTAACAGGGAAAAGGAAAATTTTCCGACCACATAAAGTATATATATTCTTGATCAGCATGAACAGTCGAGTCGATATAGCCATGTCCGTCTGTCCGTCCGTCTGTCTGTATGAACGCGTCGATCTCAGAGACTATAAGAGATAGAGCCACAAATTTTTGCACGAAGGTAGATTAATGCTGTACGCAGATCAAGTTTGTTTCAGATTTGGAAAATTCCCACCCGTCCCCCTTTTATCATCAAAAAACCAAGACCTCCTCTAGAAATCCTACACCTAAACAACCGTCAGATCCACAATTTTCAAGTTAGAGCCTCGTGGTTTAGTATGCATCAAGCTAGGCCCAATATCTATCTATTCTGAAAAGTACAATCAGATCGGACAAAAAACACCGGAGTTATAAGCGAAACAGTTGAGCTGATAAGAGCCAGTCTAACACCATAATATCTTATTAAACATTCTAGATTCGATACCCTTAAGAATCTATGTCTGCAAACCGTTGGTTCGGTTCAGTGGTTCGGGGAAGTATTGAACCACCTGTTGGATTTCGGTTCGAAAAAGTTGACAAGCCACCAGTTTGGTTTATTAAACGGTTTATGCATCCATCTAAATCGCCCATTTCGGTTCGGTTCGGTGGTTCACTCTCAGTTTTGAAGCAATATACTTCTTATAAGAAATGTTGGTCCTAAAATAGCTTTAGCAACTCGAATCCGATGGGCTAAAGTAACAGGAAAGCAACTCAAATGCAACAGATATCGTAAGCAACCTAAATACAAAGCATTTCAATTGGTTTTGGGAGCTTCCTGGGCATTAAGTGAAGCAAAAATTAGGCATACTTCATCAAAGTATGTGCCTGACTATGCTTAAACCTTAACAACTGCCTTATATTGCTATCTATATTCAAAAACCTCAAACTTTTCGAACATAACCCATAAAAAAAGGTTGTAAAATCGACAAACTTAAGCGAAAGTGAAAGTGGATCTTCGGTGAATGTATTCAAACTATATTCTGTTGAGTTGATCTTGGATTAACCTAATCGTTTTGAGGAAAAGTTAACCTTTAATCTCTTTCCGCAATCTCTTTCCGCATAAAATGGAAATCGAGTTTAAATATGACCTAAAGTTCGATCGATTCACTTGCTATTGGTGGCTGCATTCGCTACGCTTAGCTCACACTGCAGACCTGCCTGCTGTCAAATTGTTAAATTAACTTTCGCTGGTGCCATTAGCACGAAAGTTTTCCTTTATTTTGGGAAAATCAGCGAAGCGCAGCATATAAAATGTGTATAAAATTATATACAAAGAGTTTTGTTTTGTTTTTTTGACAGGGCAACTGGCCTCACATCCGTTGTTAAGTTCCGCGAGAAATGGTTTTTGCATTTTCCCCATTGCGTTTGTAGGTTTTGGGTGTGTGTGTGTGTGTGTGTGTGCAAAGAATTGCGTAAACATTTGCTTTTCCGGGACTCTCAAATGGGTCAATCAATAATGAGACGGGGCTGTGGTCTTTTGGGTGTGTGTGCGAATGCAATTTGCTACGCTATCATTGCTGCTCCCATAAAAACTGCACTGGTTTGGACTGTCGATAAGCCAGATCCGTTCTAATTTCACCAAGAACAGGCTGAGCCAAGCAAACTAGACCAGCCACTTGACCACTTTTAGCGGACCCATTCAAGCCTGACCAATTAGCAGATAGAGCTCTGATCGGCAGCAGCAACAACTATAATATCAACCGCAAAGCAACGAACTCTGGAAAATGCAGCCAGCTGCCACACCCACATCAATTTGATTTCTGCCATAAATAGCCAAAATGGGGGACGTCGCCAACAAAACTTTACACACTCCAGCGACCGCGCCCGCGCCCGCGCCCGCTCCCGCTGCACATAAATCATAGACGACCCATCGAGGCAGTGAAAATCGATGCGACAAAACAAATAAAAATAGAATGCGAAAATATTGTTGAGCGGGGGGGAAAATGTGTGTCGCGCTCACGTGTGCGTGTGTGTGTGTCGTCTGATTGAATTTTCTTGACAGATTAAGCCTGAAATGGAGGGGAGATACCAATTTAGCTAGCACAGCCTCACAGAGACAAAGCTTCAGTTCTCCCTAGTCAACATTTGTACACTCATTTCTCATTCTCTAGAACAAATTGATTATGGGAAATAGATTCTGAATAGAGTGATTCAACCTTTTGAAGTAAATGTATACATCTTTTTAAACAAATTCTGTTAATATTACTGAAAGAAGAGGCAATCAGAAAGCAGCCCTTACTGAACAAACATGAGCAGTTCAAGAAGAACATGCTGACTTGTTCAGTTTAGTTATCAACTCAACTTCGTTCACTGACTCATGTGCAAGAGCAAAACAAGTTGGTGAAATGTAGCTGAATATATAGCTGGTTCTGTACCGGCTTCGAACCGGTTCAATAGTGGTTCAGGCTGGTACAACAAAGTCAAACATTTTGCCGGTTCTGAACCACTTCAATGGTGGTTCAGGTGCCAACCTTTTGATGGTCTTTATATAACAAATCTCAGATATTATGTAGATAAACCAGAACTGTAAACTCTCATCTTCTAGACAGCTGCTATGTGTCAGATAATCTCAGATTTTGTTCTGTTATTTGTAGGTTTATGTGACAGATAGCTCTATGTGGTAGACCAGAAAATGGCCCCTTAGAAAAGATTTGTCTTTTATGTAGGCCTACTGAATTTTGCTTAATTATAGAAGGCCACAAAATTAGATGCTATATCTTTGCTCAAAAAAAAAACTTAAAATCATATTCCAAACTTTATTTTAAAGCTCAGAAATAGTACTTTACGATAACAACAAAGTGAGTCACAATAAACGAAAATATTACCCACAAAACCAGCCTAAAAAGCGACTTTAAGCTCAAATAATCACAAATCAGCGGGTAGTGAGTGCGCCTGCTGTTTAAGAGGTCGTGGAAATAGTTTTTTCTTAAAAAACAAGAAAGAAAGTCGGTTAGCCCGACTATAACATACTCTGTACCAAGAAAATTTGTCTTTTGATCATAACTCGAAAATCGTTCATCCGATCTTCTTCATTCCTTTGGCGGATCGATAAGTTATCCTAATAACTAAATATGTCCAGAAGGAACAAGCCATCTATCTTCAAAACTGTGGGAGATATGACGTTTTTTCTAAATTGCGGGGGCGGGAGGGGGCGTGGCCAAAATTGAAAATAAACTTGATCTGCCTGCAGACATAAGAAGCATATGTCCCATACATGTCAAACCTCTATCTCTTACCATCTCTGAGATCTGTGCGTTCATACGGTCAGACAGACAGACAGACAGACAGACGGACGGACGGACAGACGGACATGGCTATATCGACTCGGCTGTTGATGCTGATCAAGAATATATATACTTTATGGGGTCGGAGATGCTTCCTTCTGCCTGTTACATACTTTTGCACAAACTTATAATACTCTATGTACCTTCGGTACAGAGTATAAAAAAACGTACACACCCAGTCATCTTCACTAGCTATTGACACCAGCTTTCAAGTAACTAGCCATGAAAAGGCTTCCAAAACTTTGCTGTTCGGATTCGGCGTTCAATTGTAGGCTAGAAGTACTTAAACCTTAATCTCTTAGCCAAGTTTAGACGTGATGAACCAAATTCAAAAAAACAAAACACGAAAATCAGCTAGATTGGTACAATATTGCCTCTTCTTCCAGTAATATCAGCAGACATTTTATAAAAAAAAGTGTATACATTTACTTCAAAGGGGTTCAAGTTAAAACCTACTCTGAATCAGCATTCAGAATCTATTTCCGATAATCAATAGCCTAGTGTTATCTACATGTAATATAAGTTCTTAACATTTCAGTTTGGAGAATCATTGAGAATTTATTATAAGTTTCCATTAAAAGTTTCGGATTTCCCTTAGTTTGTTAATTGATGTTTCGGCCGACTCATTCAAGGTATCTTTTCTAGAAAACGTCATAGCAACCTGCAGTTTGTTTAGTTGCTGTAGTTCGATCAATAGAATAAACAAAAACACAATGTTTTCATTGAAAAAATGTTGAAAAAGTGCACAAACAAACAACCTTAAAATGCCTTCCACAAATGTTTACTTGGTAGCAGGCTTAACCATTTATTGAATACAAGTATAAGGTGAATGTGGAAGAAGTTTTGTTAGAATTTCCTTAAGGATCAGACGACAAAGTAATACTATCAACATAAGCTGTGCCCAATTGCAATGTATGTTCAGCTGATTCGTGTTTCTGATATCAAATTCTATCTATCTAACCTAAAGTGGGTAGAATCCGACCTACAAATAAAGGCCTGTTCTCGTTTTAGAAGTCGTTTGATCGGTATAAGACCAAAATTTGCATAGTTTTTGGACCCTAACATTCAAACATAATATCAAAAAAGTGAAAAGCAGCAAGCCGTTATTTTTGTGATTTTTTTCAACATGGGGAAAAAGGGAAATTTCACAGAAAAATTCATATTTTTATACTCTGTACCGTAGGTACATAGAGTATTATAAGTTTGTGCAAAAGTATGTAACAGGCAGAAGGAAGCATCTCCGACCCCATAAAGTATATATATTCTTGATCAGCATCAACAGCCGAGTCGATATAGCCATGTCCGTCCGTCCGTCTGTCCGTCCGTCCGTCCGTCCGTCTGTCTGTCCGTATGAACGCACAGATCTCAGAGATGGTAAGAGATAGAGGTTTGACATGTATGGGACATATGCTTCTTATGTCTGCAGGCAGATCAAGTTTATTTTAAATTTTGGCCACGCCCCCTCCCGCCCCCGCAATTTAGAAAAAACGTCATATCTCCCACAGTTTTGAAGATAGATGGCTTGTTCCTTCTGGACATATTTAGTTGTTAGAATAACTTATCGATCCGCCAAAGGAATAAAGAAGATCGGATGAACGGTTTTCGAGTTATGATCAAAAGACAAAATTTCTTGGTACAGAGTATGTTATAGTCGGGCTTGACCGACTTTCTTTCTTGTTCATATTCAAATCCAAAAAATGTATCCAAACTAAACTTTGGTTATGTTTTTTTTGTGATCGTTGTACAACTAAGTTAACGTAGAAACCAAATTTGATTTCCATAGGTTAATAATGTGACTACAGGACCCAAAAGTCTGAACAAACCTCGTTCAACAAACGTTAAGCGTTATTTTGAATTCATTGGGAATGCTTGCTAACGTTTTTGGTAAACTTGTTTAAACATTTTCACGGTTTTTCCAGACATAAGCCAAAATTCGAATGTGTTTAAAGTTGGTACTAACTGAAAGTGTTACCCCATACTGGATTCTTTCGCTCTGTGTATAACTTTGGTAAGCCTAAAGCTTACTTTGTTTTTAAACAAAATGGAATTTGTGTTGGCTATCTATGGACTGCCAACGATGAGTTAACATAAATATGTAGCTACATAAGTCTTCTTCCTTCTGACAACGCCCCTGTTCCCTTTTAATGTGGCACATTTGTTGCCTTGATGTGGCAACACTTTTTGATGATGGCCTAAAACTCCAGTTAACAAGCCTGACTTAGTGTGGCTCTCTCTGGCTTCTTCTTCTCTCTCTCTCTCTCTCTCTCTGTCTCTCTGTGTGTCTTGTTATGTTTAAGCTGCTCTCTCGGCTTTTGCCTCTAATGTTCACAGACACACCTTGATGGCTCTCTCTCTCTCAATCTCTCTCACGCGCGCTGTGTGAATTCAGGTTTTCACTCAGACTGTGTTTGGGCCATGTTTGCGTGCTGCCAAGTCGTTACCACTTCTCTTGTATTTTATTATAATTTTTCTACTTGCTGGCTGGTAGTGTGTGTACGTTTCCCCCCCCCGTATTGTTGTACAGTTATTAGCATTCGATTGTGTGTGCGGGGGAGGGGGGGGCACTCCTCAAGCTTTGCTTTGCTTGTCTGGTTTATCTGTTTGTCTGCTATTTGGCCAATTTCTTGGTTCAACCGGTTCTCTAATGCAGTAGTAGCCACTGTGCATGGTGTGAAGAAGTTGTTGTTTGTTTTTTCGTAGGATTGAATTTGGGTCAAAGTCTTCCTTTGGCTTGCTTTTGATGGGACGGGCCACGTTTACGTGTTTGCTAGATTTTCCGGGGTGACGCATGTTTGAGGTATGGAAATGCGAGTGGGAGGGGGTTGGGGGTTGAAAAACAGTCACCTGCCATTCATATTCGCATGGCCTTTGTTTTGGCGCTGCTTATCTTATCTTAGCACATTTCGTAGTATGGCTAAATGCCAATTGATGATAAGGAACCTGCCCAACCGGGCTGCTTTATTTTGGTGCCAGTGACGTCGTCGACCCTGTCTCGAAGAAGTTCCTTACCTTAAGTGGAATCAACCACCCCGAGCAGATTTGTGTCGCATTTTGAGAAAACTAAATAGAAAACTGCTGCGTTGTTGTTGTGGCACGTTGCCCCTGACTACGGCCGACAGCTTATAAGAATTTCTCACCCCGTTGCCTGCCTCTTCCTGTTGCAGTTGAGGCACACTAAATGCGAACCGACTGAGAAAAACACAGAATACGGTAAAAGGAAAATAGAGTAAGGCAAGCAAAAGATACACCAAAAGCTTGACACACACACACACACACACACATACTCTACTCTCTCGCTCTCTCAGTGTAGCTTTTTCGTATGTGTGTGTGTGTGGGAGCTATGAAGTCATATCTACGCTTGTGTGAGTTGTTGTAGAAGCCACCGAAAAAACTCTGACCACAGCCCAAAAAAAAAGAATGAAACGAAGAAACGTTCCAAGCTGCCTCTTTCAGCTTAAACTTACCCGCTTCTAATCCTGTTCAGCTTCAGTTAATCCTGCGTTAAATTATAAATTTGTTGACACTTTTCCTATTGCACTTTTTGTTGTTGTTGTTGTTACACACAATTTGTAGTTGTTGTTGTCGTCGTCGTTGAATACCTGTTGAAAATTTGACCTGAGTATTAGAGAATAGAGCGAGAGAGTGTGCGGGCCAGCGAGGGGGGGAGGGAGCGAGGAGCGGGTTTTGGCGTGGGCGTGTGCACTAAATAAATGGCTTATAAATTGTATTTTATATCAATTTATTTATAAAACACCCAGCTGAAATTGCGCGCTTTTGGCTTGGTTATTGAGAATTCTTTGCTGGCAAATTTCTATTTGGCCTTTTGGCAGGCACACACACACACAGACACACACAGGAAGAATCACCGCACAGAACGTACCGAATCCAACAAATTTTTATTCGAAATGCTTTGCACGAAGAGCAAACTGGTACTGAGAGATATTTACTTTGACACACACCAAAACAACCACCACCGCAGTGCTTTCTGCGTAAACAGTTGCACAACGGTTGACAGGGGTGTTTGGTGGGGGGGGGGAGGCGGTCCAGTGTTGGTTAAGTGTGGGGAATATGGCTCTGGGCGCCCAGCTTAAACGGTTGAGGGTAATACAAAAACCTTTGCTTCAGTCATTTCCAAATTAGCTACACTTTATTGCAATGTCATTTCTATACAACAAATCAACGTTTCCTGTACACACAGGGTTTCAGTGAGAACGGCTTCAATTTGACCGCCTTGGCCACATGTCGCATCTTCTTAAAATGAAAGAAATAGAAATAGTTCACGGCCACATCCTTCTTGATGAGATCAAAGCCACAAGCTGCCATTGAGCGCACAAATTCTCGTACATCCTCGAATCTGGATTGAATCTCTGCTATGTACAGATTTCCGTGCAGCTTCAACAGACGATTGGCCTCTAGCAGGAAATCATTTAAGTTTGTGCCCATCAGGGAGAGACAATAGACAGCCACATCCAGGGATTGATCCTTAAGTGGCGTCTCGGTGATGTTGCAGGCAATGATATCATCTCGACTGGCCACCAAATCCATGGAGTACACCTTGTTTGGCACGGATTGGGCCAGTTTGCCCTCACCACAGCCAAAGTCGCCAATAATGGCTGTCTTGGGCAGTCGCTTGATGGTTTTGATGATGCGGTTGAGGGGATTTGCGGGCCACTTTTCCACCTGCTGACGATAGCCAGCATGGTAGGCTCCAAAGGCAGAGCTATCGGAGCGGAATAGAGACTCGGCCTTTTTGCTGGTCATGGAGTAGAGCTGTTCGTTGATGTAGCGAAAGCGGCCACCCAAGAGTTCAGACTGGAACTTGTTGGCCAAGCTGGAGGAAGAGTTGACGGTGCTGGTGGTGGTGCTGGTGGTTTCCATGGCCTCCAAGGCCGCCTGCGCTAGCTCTGGTTTCAGTGTGAGGGGCTTCTTTTTACCCTTGGTGGCCTGGTCAGAGGATCTTTGTTTTTCTATGCGTCCTTGGCGGATTTTGTGCATGGCCTTCATGCCCTCATCTGCCTCATCATCGGAGGAGCTGTCGGCAGGTGGAGCCAGCGGTCCAGCTCCCATTCTATAGTTAAATTTGTTGTTCGGCTGCTGCTGCTGTTGCTCCGCTTGCTCCTTCTTCTTCTTGGGCTTCTTTTTTTTGAGTTTCTTGGCTGCTGCTTGTCCATTACTGGCTCCTGGCACCGAGGCAAACTCTATGATCTCGGCTCCCTGCTCCCAAGGCGGCACTTCGAAGGGTTTCATTTTGGATTGTAAACAATTTACCCCCCAAACACGTGAAGCCAGCTTAGTAGGACCAAACTGCACTATTTTTGGTATTAGGGAGGCCACATCTCAGTAGTTTTACGGCATAGTGCTGCTAGGTCAGCCGTTTTCCAGCCAAATGTGGCTACCATGACCATTTCCAACACTGTTGCAGGGCGGCAAATTCAAAGTCTTCTTCAAATACTTTTTATTTTGTTTGCTCTAAACTAAAGTTCAACAAGTTTAAATTGTAATTTTGGGTTTTACGCAGTTTCACATAAAAACTAATTAACTTAAGGGCTAGAGAACTATTAATGTTTGTTTGGTTTTTCTTTCATATCAAACTGAAGACCATAAAACGTGCTGCTTGGAAAGTCGTAGCTTAGCCTATAAATCGTTTTTTTTCAATTTGAATCTGTGTATATTTATTAGTTTCTCAATTTTGTTTTTAGAAAAGTCTTACTTGTCTATTTTGCTTCCCAACAAACCTTCTAAATTTCGTTTTTCTTGTTAAATTTTGAGCCAAATTGTGTTGAAAGCATTTTGCATTCTGCCATTTACAATTTGCCAACAACTAAACACTAATTGAAGTTCTTTACTGACTGTTTGGAAACACATTTTATTATTGGCTTTGTGGTGGACACAAATTGCTAAAATAATTTAATTACGATTAGTTTCTTGTGTACATAAATTAAAGCGTTTTACAAAAATATAACTACAACGGAATTCCGGGGGTTGCGACTGTGTGCGAGAATTGCCCTCGTGTTGGCTGGCTACATCGAAACGATCATCAAATTGCGCTAAGTAGCTCTCGAATCTCGCTAATTTTAGTAATTTGGTGCTTAGGCCTACGAGTAATTAAATTACAGTTAGTAGTTGACGACGACGACGACGACGACGACGAACGACGGCGCTGCTTGCTGGCCTTTAAAATTTATTGTGTATCGAATTATATTTAAAATATAACAATTGGATTACGTGGGGCTGTGGTTGGTGTTGTTGTTGTTGTTGTGGATGTTGATGTTGCTGATGTCGTGTGCCGCTGTCCCCTTAGTAGCTGGCCTCGTGACCAGCCAAAATGTACAGATCGTGTCCCTCCTCGCTGCCCAGCGAACCAGTGCGCAGCAGTTGACTCTCCAAGGCGACAACCCTGCAGAATGGATAGAAAGAAATCAGAGAAGTTGTGGTATACGTTTACACTTGAAAAGCACCTCCCAGAGGTAAGTTATCCGGCCATTTTCACTTTTTAAACTGTTTTTCTTCCCCCAGTCCTGCTGCTCATCATCCTCCTGCACCTCATCCTGCACCTCCTCCTGCTCCTCATCCTGCACCTAATCCTGCTCCTAATCCTGCACCTCATCCTCCACCCCATCCACCGCCTGCTTCTCCTGCCCCTAATCCTGCTCCTCATCCTGCACCCCATCCGGCACCTCATGCTGCTCCTCGTCCTCCACCCCATCCAGCGCCTGCTCCTACTCATCCATCTCCATATCCTGCACCTCATCCTCCACCCCATCCACCGCCTGCTTCTCATGCCCCTAATCCTGCTCCTCATCCTGCACCTAATCCTCCACCCCATCCAGGGCCTGGTTCCCCTAATCCTGCGCCTCATCCTCCACCCCATCCAGCGCCTGCTCCTACTGATCCTGCTCCATATCCTGCACCTCATCCTCCACCCCATCCACAGCCTGCTTCTCCTGCCCCTAATCCTACTCCTCATCCTCCTCCTGCTCCTCATCCTGCCCCTAATCCTGCTCCTCATCCTGCCCCTAATCCTGCTCCTCATCCTGCACCTAATCCTCCACCCCATCCAGGGCCTGCTTCCCCTAATCCTGTGCCTCATCCTCCCCCATCCAGCGCCTGCTCCTACTGATCCTGCTCCATATCCTGCACCTCATCCTCCACCCCATCCACAGCCTGCTTCTCATGCCCCTAATCCTGCTCCTCATCCTGCACCTAATCCTGCCCCCCTAATCCTGCTCCTCATCCTGCACCCCATCCGGCACCTCATGCTGCTCCTCGTCCTCCACCCCATCCAGCGCCTGCTCCTACTCATCCATCTCCATATCCTGCACCTCATCCTCCACCCCATCCACCGCCTGCTTCTCATGCCCCTAATCCTGCTCCTCATCCTGCACCTAATCCTCCACCCCATCCAGGGCCTGGTTCCCCTAATCCTGCGCCTCATCCTCCACCCCATCCAGCGCCTGCTCCTACTGATCCTGCTCCATATCCTGCACCTCATCCTCCACCCCATCCACAGCCTGCTTCTCATGCCCCTAATCCTGCTCCTCATCCTGCACCTAATCCTCCACCCCATCCAGGGCCTGCTTCCCCTAATCCTGCGCCTCATCCTCCACCCCATCCAGCGCCTGCTCCTACTGATCCTGCTCCATATCCTGCACCTCATCCTCCACCCCATCCACAGCCTGCTTCTCATGCCCCTAATCCTGCTCCTCATCCTGCACCTAATCCTCCACCCCATCCAGGGCCTGGTTCCCCTAATCCTGCGCCTCATCCTCCACCCCATCCAGCGCCTGCTCCTACTGATCCTGCTCCATATCCTGCACCTCATCCTCCACCCCATCCACAGCCTGCTTCTCCTGCCCCTAATCCTACTCCTCATCCTCCTCCTGCTCCTCATCCTGCCCCTAATCCTGCTCCTCATCCTGCCCCTAATCCTGCTCCTCATCCTGCACCTAATCCTCCACCCCATCCAGGGCCTGCTTCCCCTAATCCTGTGCCTCATCCTCCCCCATCCAGCGCCTGCTCCTACTGATCCTGCTCCATATCCTGCACCTCATCCTCCACCCCATCCACAGCCTGCTTCTCATGCCCCTAATCCTGCTCCTCATCCTGCACCTAATCCTGCCCCTAATCCTGCTCCTCATCCTGCACCCCATCCGGCACCTCATGCTGCTCCTCGTCCTCCACCCCATCCAGCGCCTGCTCCTACTCATCCATCTCCATATCCTGCACCTCATCCTCCACCCCATCCACCGCCTGCTTCTCATGCCCCTAATCCTGCTCCTCATCCTGCACCTAATCCTCCACCCCATCCAGGGCCTGGTTCCCCTAATCCTGCGCCTCATCCTCCACCCCATCCAGCGCCTGCTCCTACTGATCCTGCTCCATATCCTGCACCTCATCCTCCACCCCATCCACAGCCTGCTTCTCATGCCCCTAATCCTACTCCTCATCCTCCTCCTGCTCCTCATCCTGCCCTAATCCTGCTCCTCATCCTGCCCCTAATCCTGCTCCTCATCCTGCACCTAATCCTCCACCCCATCCAGGGCCTGCTTCCCCTAATCCTGTGCCTCATCCTCCACCCCATCCAGCGCCTGCTCCTACTCATCCTGCTCCATATCCTGCACCTCATCCTCCACCCCATCCACAGCCTGCTTCTCATGCCCCTAATCCTGCTCCTCATCCTGCACCTAATCCTCCACCCCATCCAGGGCCTGCTTCCCCTAATCCTGCGCCTCATCCTCCACCCCATCCAGCGCCTGCTCCTACTCATCCTGCGCCATATCCTGCACCTCATCCTCCACCCCATCCAGGGCCTGCTTCCCCTAATCCTGCACCTCATCCTGCTCCTCGTCCTCCACCCCATCCACCGCCTGCTTCTCATGCCCCTAATCCTGCTCCTCATCCTGCACCTAATCCTCCACCCCATCCAGGGCCTGGTTCCCCTAATCCTGCGCCTCATCCTCCACCCCATCCAGCGCCTGCTCCATATCCTGCACCTAATCCTCCACCCCATCCAGGGCCTGCTTCCCCTAATCCTGCACCTCATCCTGCTCCTCGTCCTCCACCCCATCCACCGCCTGCTTCTCATGCCCCTAATCCTGCTCCTCATCCTGCACCTAATCCTCCACCCCATCCAGGGCCTGGTTCCCCTAATCCTGCGCCTCATCCTCCACCCCATCCAGCGCCTGCTCCTACTGATCCTGCTCCATATCCTGCACCTCATCCTCCACCCCATCCACAACCTGCTTCTCCTGCTCCTCATCCAGCACCTAATCCTGCTCCTAATCCTGCACCTCATCCTCCACCCCATCCAGGGCCTGCTTCCCCTAATCCTGCGCCTCATCTTCCACCCCATCCAGCGCCTGCTCCTACTGATCCTGCTCCATATCCTGCACCTAATCCTCCACCCCATCCAGGGCCTTCTTCCCCTAATCCTGCACCTCATCCTGCTCCTCGTCCTCCACCCCATCCACCGCCTGCTTCTCATGCCCCTAATCCTGCTCCTCATCCTGCACCTAATCCTCCACCCCATCCAGGGCCTGGTTCCCCTAATCCTGCGCCTCATCCTCCACCCCATCCAGCGCCTGCTCCTACTGATCCTGCTCCATATCCTGCACCTCATCCTCCACCCCATCCACAGCCTGCTTCTCCTGCCCCTAATCCTGCTCCTCATCCTGCCCCTAATCCTGCTCCTCATCCTGCCCCTAATCCTGCTCCTCATCCTGCACCTAATCCTCCACCCCATCCAGGGCCTGCTTCCCCTAATCCTGCGCCTCATCCTCCACCCCATCCAGCGCCTGCTCCTACTGATCCTGCTCCATATCCTGCACCTCATCCTCCACCCCATCCACAGCCTGCTTCTCATGCCCCTAATCCTGCTCCTCATCCTGCACCTAATCCTCCACCCCATCCAGGGCCTGCTCCTACTCATCCTGCTCAATATCCTGCACCTCATCCTCCACCCCATCCACAGCCTGCTTCTCCTGCCCCTAATCCTGCTCCTCATCCTGCCCCTAATCCTGCTCCTCATCCTGCCCCTAATCCTGCTCCTCATCCTGCACCTAATCCTCCACCCCATCCAGGGCCTGCTTCCCCTAATCCTGCGCCTCATCCTCCACCCCATCCAGCGCCTGCTCCTACTGATCCTGCTCCATATCCTGCACCTCATCCTCCACCCCATCCACAGCCTGCTTCTCCTGCTCCTCATCCAGCACCTAATCCTGCTCCTAATCCTGCACCTCATCCTCCACCCCATCCAGGGCCTGCTTCCCCTAATCCTGCGCCTCATCTTCCACCCCATCCAGCGCCTGCTCCTACTGATCCTGCTCCTCATCCTGCACCTAATCCTCCACCCCATCCAGGGCCTTCTTCCCCTAATCCTGCACCTCATCCTGCTCCTCGTCCTCCACCCCATCCACCGCCTGCTTCTCATGCCCCTAATCCTGCTCCTCATCCTGCACCTAATCCTCCACCCCATCCAGGGCCTGCTTCCCCTAATCCTGCGCCTCATCCTCCACCCCATCCAGCGCCTGCTCCTACTGATCCTGCTCCATATCCTGCACCTCATCCTCCACCCCATCCACAGCCTGCTTCTCCTGCCCCTAATCCTGCTCCTCATCCTGCCCCTAATCCTGCTCCTCATCCTGCCCCTAATCCTGCTCCTCATCCTGCACCTAATCCTCCACCCCATCCAGGGCCTGGTTCCCCTAATCCTGCGCCTCATCCTCCACCCCATCCAGCGCCTGCTCCTACTGATCCTGCTCCATATCCTGCACCTCATCCTCCACCCCATCCACCGCCTGCTTCTCATGCCCCTAATCCTGCTCCTCATCCTGCACCTAATCCTCCACCCCATCCAGCGCCTGCTCCTACTCATCCTGCTCCATATCCTGCACCTCATCCTCCACCCCATCCACAGCCTGCTTCTCCTGCCCCTAATCCTGCTCCTCATCCTCCTCCTGCTCCTCATCCTGCACCTAATCCTGCTCCTAATCCTGCACCTAATCCTCCACCCCATCCAGGGCCTGGTTCCCCTAATCCTGCGCCTCATCCTCCACCCCATCCAGCGCCTGCTCCTACTGATCCTGCTCCATATCCTGCACCTAATCCTCCACCCCATCCAGGGCCTGCTTCCCCTAATCCTGCGCCTCATCTTCCACCCCATCCAGCGCCTGCTCCTACTGATCCTGCACCTAATCCTGCTCCTAATCCTGCACCTAATCCTCCACCCCATCCAGGGCCTGGTTCCCCTAATCCTGCGCCTCATCCTCCACCCCATCCAGCGCCTGCTCCTACTGATCCTGCTCCATATCCTGCACCTAATCCTCCACCCCATCCAGGGCCTGCTTCCCCTAATCCTGCGCCTCATCCTCCACCCCATCCAGCGCCTGCTCCTTCTTATCCTGCTCCATATCCTGCACCTCATCCTCCACCCCATCCACCGCCTGCTTCTCATGCCCCTAATCCTGCTCCTCATCCTGCACCTAATCCTCCACCCCATCCAGCGCCTGCTCCTACTCATCCTGCTCCATATCCTGCACCTCATCCTCCACCCCATCCACAGCCTGCTTCTCCTGCCCCTAATCCTGCTCCTCATCCTCCTCCTGCTCCTCATCCTGCACCTAATCCTGCTCCTAATCCTGCACCTAATCCTCCACCCCATCCAGGGCCTGGTTCCCCTAATCCTGCGCCTCATCCTCCACCCCATCCAGCGCCTGCTCCTACTGATCCTGCTCCATATCCTGCACCTAATCCTCCACCCCATCCAGGGCCTGCTTCCCCTAATCCTGCACCTCATCCTCCACCCCATCCACAGCCTGCTTCTCCTGCTCCTCATCCAGCACCTAATCCTGCTCCTAATCCTGCACCTCATCCTCCACCCCATCCAGGGCCTGCTTCCCCTAATCCTGCGCCTCATCTTCCACCCCATCCAGCGCCTGCTCCTACTGATCCTGCTCCATATCCTGCACCTAATCCTCCACCCCATCCAGGGCCTGCTTCCCCTAATCCTGCACCTCATCCTGCTCCTCGTCCTCCACCCCATCCACCGCCTGCTTCTCATGCCCCTAATCCTGCTCCTCATCCTGCACCTAATCCTCCACCCCATCCAGGGCCTGGTTCCCCTAATCCTGCGCCTCATCCTCCACCCCATCCAGCGCCTGCTCCTACTGATCCTGCTCCATATCCTGCACCTAATCCTCCACCCCATCCAGGGCCTGCTTCCCCTAATCCTGCACCTCATCCTGCTCCTCGTCCTCCACCCCATCCACCGCCTGCTTCTCATGCCCCTAATCCTGCTCCTCATCCTGCACCTAATCCTCCACCCCATCCAGGGCCTGGTTCCCCTAATCCTGCGCCTCATCCTCCACCCCATCCAGCGCCTGCTCCTACTGATCCTGCTCCATATCCTGCACCTCATCCTCCACCCCATCCACAGCCTGCTTCTCCTGCTCCTAATCCAGCACCTAATCCTGCTCCTAATCCTGCACCTCATCCTCCACCCCATCCAGGGCCTGCTTCCCCTAATCCTGCGCCTCATCTTCCACCCCATCCAGCGCCTGCTCCTACTGATCCTGCTCCATATCCTGCACCTAATCCTCCACCCCATCCAGGGCCTGCTTCCCCTAATCCTGCACCTCATCCTGCTCCTCGTCCTCCACCCCATCCACCGCCTGCTTCTCATGCCCCTAATCCTGCTCCTCATCCTGCACCTAATCCTCCACCCCATCCAGGGCCTGGTTCCCCTAATCCTGCGCCTCATCCTCCACCCCATCCAGCGCCTGCTCCTACTGATCCTGCTCCATATCCTGCACCTCATCCTCCACCCCATCCACAGCCTGCTTCTCCTGCCCCTAACCCTGCTCCTCATCCTGCCCCTAATCCTGCTCCTCATCCTGCCCCTAATCCTGCTCCTCATCCTGCACCTAATCCTCCACCCCATCCAGGGCCTGCTTCCCCTAATCCTGCGCCTCATCCTCCACCCCATCCAGCGCTTGCTCCTTCTTATCCTGCTCCATATCCTGCACCTCATCCTCCACCCCATCCACCGCCTGCTTCTCATGCCCCTAATCCTGCTCCTCATCCTGCACCTAATCCTCCACCCCATCCAGCGCCTGCTCCTACTCATCCTGCTCCATATCCTGCACCTCATCCTCCACCCCATCCACAGCCTGCTTCTCCTGCCCCTAATCCTGCTCCTCATCCTCCTCCTGCTCCTCATCCTGCACCTAATCCTGCTCCTAATCCTGCACCTAATCCTCCACCCCATCCAGGGCCTGGTTCCCCTAATCCTGCGCCTCATCCTCCACCCCATCCAGCGCCTGCTCCTACTGATCCTGCTCCATATCCTGCACCTCATCCTCCACCCCATCCACAGCCTGCTTCTCATGCCCCTAATCCTGCTCCTCATCCTCCTCCTGCTCCTCATCCTGCACCTAATCCTGCTCCTAATCCTGCACCTAATCCTCCACCCCATCCAGGGCCTGGTTCCCCTAATCCTGCGCCTCATCCTCCACCCCATCCAGCGCCTGCTCCTACTGATCCTGCTCCATATCCTGCACCTCATACTCCACCCCATCCACCGCCTGCTTCTCCTCCCCCCAATCCTGCTACTCATCTTGCTCCTCATCCTGCACATCTAAAACAAGAGGTGCTTTATAAACTAAGCCGGCAAATGTCCGCACAGAACAAAAAATCCTGGAATTGATGTGAAACATGCTCCTCTACCTCATCCTCCACCCCATCCAGGGCCTGTTTCCCCTAATCCTGCTCCTCGTCCTCCACCCGATCCACCGCCTGCTTCTCATGCCCCTAATCCTGCTCCTCATCCTGCACCTAATCCTCCACCCCATCCAGGGCCTGGTTCCCCTAATCCAGCGCCTGCTCCTACTGATCCTGCTCCATATCCTGCACCTCATCCTCCACCCCATCCACAGCCTGCTTCTCCTGCCCCTAATCCTACTCCTCATCCTCCTCCTGCTCCTCATCCTGCCCCTAATCCTGCTCCTCATCCTGCCCCTAATCCTGCTCCTCATCCTGCACCTAATCCTCCACCCCATCCAGGGCCTGCTTCCCCTAATCCTGCGCCTCATTCTCCACCCCATCCAGCGCCTGCTCCTTCTTATCCTGCTCCATATCCTGCACCTCATCCTCCACCCCATCCAGCGCCTGCTCCTACTCATCCTGCTCCATATCCTGCACCTCATCCTCCACCCCATCCACAGCCTGCTTCTCCTGCCCCTAATCCTACTCCTCATCCTCCTCCTGCTCCTCATCCTGCCCCTAATCCTGCTCCTCATCCTGCCCCTAATCCTGCTCCTCATCCTGCACCTAATCCTCCACCCCATCCAGGGCCTGCTCCTACTCATCCTGCTCCATATCCTGCACCTCATCCTCCACCCCATCCACAGCCTGCTTCTCCTGCCCCTAATCCTGCTCCTCATCCTCCTCCTGCTCCTCATCCTGCACCTAATCCTGCTCCTAATCCTGCACCTCATCCTCCACCCCATCCAGGGCCTGCTTCCCCTAATCCTGCGCCTCATCCTCCACCCCATCCAGCGCCTTCTCCTACTCATCCTGCTCCATATCCTGCACCTCATCCTCCACCCCATCCACCGCCTGCTTTTCATGCCCCTAATCCTGCTCCTCATACTGCACCTAATCCTCCACCCTATCCAGGGCCTGCTTCCCCTAATCCTGCGCCTCATCCTCCACCCCATCCAGCGCCTGCTCCTACTCATCCTGCTCCATATCCTGCACCTCATCCTCCACCCCATCCACCCCCTACTTCTCATGCCCCTTATCCTGCTCCTAATCCTGCGCCTCATCCTCCACCCCATCCAGCGCCTGCTCCTACTCATCCTGCTCCATATCCTGCACCTCATCCTCCACCCCATCCACCCCCTACTTCTCATGCCCCTTATCCTGCTCCTAATCCTGCACCTCATCCTCCACCCCATCCAGGGCCTGCTTCCCCTAATCCTGCGCCTCATCCTCCACCCCATCCAGCGCCTGCTCCTACTCATCCTGCGTCATATCCTGCACCTCATCCTCCACCCCATCCACCGCCTGCTTCTCCTGCCCCTAATCCTGCTCCTCATCCTCCTCCTGCTCCTCATCCTGCACCTAATCCTGCTCCTAATCCTGCACCTCATCCTCCACCCCATCCAGGGCCTGCTTTCCCTAATCCTGCGCCTCATCCTCCACCCCATCCAGCGCCTTCTCCTACTCATCCTGCTCCATATCCTGCGCCTCATCCTCCACCCCATCCACAGCCTGCTTCTCCTGCCCCTAATCCTGCTCCTCATCCTCCTCCTGCTCCTCATCCTGCACCTAATCCTGCTCCTAATCCTGCACCTCATCCTCCACCCCATCCAGGGCCTGCTTCCCCTAATCCTGCGCCTCATCCTCCACCCCATCCAGCGCCTTCTCCTACTCATCCTGCTCCATATCCTGCGCCTCATCCTCCACCCCATCCACCGCCTGCTTCTCATGCCCCTAATCCTGCTCCTCATCCTGCACCTAATCCTCCACCCCATCCAGGGCCTGCTCCTACTCATCCTGCTCCATATCCTGCACCTCATCCTCCACCCCATCCACAGCCTGCTTCTCCTGCCCCTAATCCTGCTCCTCATCCTCCTCCTGCTCCTCATCCTGCACCTAATCCTGCTCCTAATCCTGCACCTCATCCTCCACCCCATCCAGGGCCTGCTTCCCCTAATCCTGCGCCTCATCCTCCACCCCATCCAGCGCCTTCTCCTACTCATCCTGCTCCATATCCTGCGCCTCATCCTCCACCCCATCCACCGCCTGCTTCTCATGCCCCTAATCCTGCTCCTCATACTGCACCTAATCCTCCACCCTATCCAGGGCCTGCTTCCCCTAATCCTGCGCCTCATCCTCCACCCCATCCAGCGCCTGCTCCTACTCATCCTGCTCCATATCCTGCACCTCATCCTCCACCCCATCCACCCCCTACTTCTCATGCCCCTTATCCTGCTCCTAATCCTGCACCTCATCCTCCACCCCATCCAGCGCCTGCTCCTACTCATCCTGCTCCATATCCTGCACCTCATCCTCCACCCCATCCACCCCCTACTTCTCATGCCCCTTATCCTGCTCCTAATCCTGCACCTCATCCTCCACCCCATCCAGGGCCTGCTTCCCCTAATCCTGCGCCTCATCCTCCACCCCATCCACCGCCTGCTTTTCATGCCCCTAATCCTGCTCCTCATACTGCACCTAATCCTCCACCCTATCCAGGGCCTGCTTCCCCTAATCCTGCGCCTCATCCTCCACCCCATCCAGCGCCTGCTCCTACTCATCCTGCTCCATATCCTGCACCTCATCCTCCACCCCATCCACCCCCTACTTCTCATGCCCCTTATCCTGCTCCTAATCCTGCACCTCATCCTCCACCCCATCCAGCGCCTGCTCCTACTCATCCTGCTCCATATCCTGCACCTCATCCTCCACCCCATCCACCCCCTACTTCTCATGCCCCTTATCCTGCTCCTAATCCTGCACCTCATCCTCCACCCCATCCAGGGCCTGCTTCCCCTAATCCTGCACCTCATCCTCCACCCCATCCAGCGCCTGCTCCTACTCATCCTGCGTCATATCCTGCACCTCATCCTCCACCCCATCCACCGCCTGCTTCTCCTGCCCCTAATCCTGCTCCTCATCCTCCTCCTGCTCCTCATCCTGCACCTAATCCTGCTCCTAATCCTGCACCTCATCCTCCACCCCATCCAGGGCCTGCTTTCCCTAATCCTGCGCCTCATCCTCCACCCCATCCAGCGCCTTCTCCTACTCATCCTGCTCCATATCCTGCGCCTCATCCTCCACCCCATCCACCCCCTACTTCTCATGACACTTATCCTGCTCCTAATCCTGCACCTCATCCTCCACCCCATCCAGGGCCTGCTTCCCCTAATCCTGCGCCTCATCCTCCACCCCATCCAGCGCCTGCTCCTACTCATCCTGCGCCATATCCTGCACCTCATCCTCCACCCCATCCACCGCCTGCTTATCCTGCCCCTAATCCTGCTCCTCATCCTGCACCTAATCCTCCACCCCATCCAGCGCCTGCTCCTACTCATCCTGCTCCTCATCCTGCACCTAATCCTGCTCCTAATCCTGCACCTCATCCTCCACCCCATCCAGGGCCTGCTTCCCCTAATCCTGCGCCTCATCCTCCACCCCATCCAGCGCCTGCTCCTACTCATCCTGCTCCATATCCTGCACCTCATCCTCCACCCCATCCACCCCCTACTTCTCATGCCCCTTATCCTGCTCCTAATCCTGCACCTCATCCTACACCCCATCCAGGGCCTGCTTCCCCTAATCCTGCCCCTCATCCTCCACCCCATCCAGCGCCTGCTCCTACTCATCCTGCGCCATATCCTGCACCTCATCCTCCACCCCATCCACCGCCTGCTTATCCTGCCCCTAATCCTGCTCCTCATCCTGCACCTAATCCTCCACCCCATCCAGCGCCTGCTCCTACCCATCCTGCTCCATATCCTGCACCTCATCCTCCACCCCATCCACAGCCTGCTTCTCCTGCCCCTAATCCTGCTCCTCATCCTCCTCCTGCTCCTCATCCTGCACCTAATCCTGCTCCTAATCATGCACCTAATCCTCCACCCCATCCAGGGCCTGGTTCCCCTAATCCTGCGCCTCATCCTCCACCCCATCCAGCGCCTGCTCCTACTGATCCTGCTCCATATCCTGCACCTCATCCTCCACCCCATCCACAGCCTGCTTCTCCTGCCCCTAATCCTACTCCTCATCCTCCTCCTGCTCCTCATCCTGCACCTAATCCTGCTCCATATCCTGCACCTCATCCTACACCCCATCCACCGCCTGCTTCTCCTCCCCCCTATCCTGCTACTCATCTTGCTCCTCATCCTGCACATCTAAAACAAGAGGTGCTTTATAAACTAAGCCGGCAAATGTCCGCACAGAACAAAAAATCCTGGAATTGATGTGAAACATGCTCCTCTACCTCATCCTCCACCCCATCCAGGGCCTGTTTCCCCTAATCCTGCTCGTCGTCCTCCACCCGATCCACCGCCTGCTTCTCATGCCCCTAATCCTACTCCTCATCCTTCTCCTGCTCCTCATCCTGCCCCTAATCCTGCTCCTCATCCTGCACCTAATCCTCCACCCCATCCAGGGCCTGCTTCCCCTAATCCTGCGCCTCATCCTCCACCCCATCCTACTCATCCTGCGCCATATCCTGCACCTCATCCTCCACCCCATCCACCGCCTGCTTATCCTGCCCCTAATCCTGCTCCTCATCCTCTTCCTGCTCCTCATCCTGCACCTAATCCTGCTCCTAATCCTGCACCTCATCCTCCACCCCATCCAGGGCCTGCTTCCCCTAATCCTGCGTCCCATCCTCCACCCCATCCAGCGCCTGCACCTCATCCTCCACCCCATCCACAGCCTGCTTCTCCTGCCCCTAATCCTACTCCTCATCCTCCTCCTGCTCCTCATCCTGCACCTAATCCTGCTCCATATCCTGCACCTCATCCTCCACCCCATCCACCGCCTGCTTCTCATGCCCCTAATCCTGCACCTCATCCTCCACCCCATCCAGGGCCTGCTTCCCCTAATCCTGCGCCTCATCCTCCACCCCATCCAGCGTCTGCTCCTTCTTATCCTGTTCCATATCCTGCACCTCATCCTCCACCCCATCCACCGCCTGCTTCTCATGCCCCTAATCCTACT
>JAWNNO010000783.1:0-114453 GCA_035044985.1 Lordiphosa fenestrarum
CCCAAAACAGTTGTTGGCATTTGCCAAAACGACAAGAATCCTCCTGGACTTCTAAGACAAACGTACCCAAATAATCACCCGGCCTCATTAAGGACCCTAAGGTCTATGTGTGACCCCATCTGGGGTCAGCCGGAACTACCTACCTATAAGAAAACGAAAGCGAAACCTTGCTATTGACATTTATAAGTTGTTAGTTTATCTGAAACTTGATAGCTTACTAGAAGATAAGCTGGTTTTAAAAACCATACAGTAAACCGTATCAGTGGCTTATTTCTGCGTTAAACCCTAAAGGAGAGCAATCTTGAGTAAGATCTCCACACCTTTAGTTCGAGACACATTTTCTGAAAGAATTTCGTCCGCTCTTTTTGCTATTTAAGCCATTTGAAATTGTTGATTTTTATACTCTGTACCGTAGGTACATAGAGTATTATAAGTTTGTGCAAAAGTATGTAACAGGCAGAAGGAAGCATCTCCGACCCCATAAAGTATATATATTCTTGATCAGCATCAACAACCGAGTCGATATAGCCATGTCCGTCTGTCCGTCCGTCTGTCTGTCCGTATGAACGCACAGATCTCAGAGATGGTAAGAGATAGAGGTTTGACGTGTATGGGACATATGCTTCTTATGTCTGCAGGCAGATCAAGTTTATTTTCAATTTTGGCCACGCCCCCTCCCGCCCCCGCAATTTAGAAAAAACGTCATATCTCCCACAGTTTTGAAGATAGATGGCTTGTTCCTTCTGGACATATTTAGTTATTAGGATAACTTATCGATCCGCCAAGGGAATGAAGAAGATCGGATGAACGGTTTTCGAGTTATGATCAAAAGACAAATTTTCTTGGTACAGAGTATGTTATAGTCGGGCTTGACCGACTCTCTTTCTTGTTTTTTGTTGTACTCTGTGTGTGCCTATGTTTGTTTAATCTAACCCTGAATATGCAACACTTGTTTCAGGTCTTTCCAAACAGCCACCCCCTGCCCCCCCTCCCCTTAGCAAATGATCCATCATCAGTTTATAAATACTTCTACAGAAGACCATGTGTTGTTTACTTAACCCTTGGCCAGTAAATTGAATTTGATTTAAGTTGTATTAAATTTAACTTAATTAAGTGGATCAGAGAACTCGGTCTAGTTAACCAGCGAGGGAGAGAGCAAAAGCGGAGAAGCCTGCCTCAATTGTGATATATCTTTTTGTTGGTCACTCAAGCAACTTCTCTGCTTAATATATGCTTGTACTTCTATGAAACCATTGTGTTGGTTCATACTTGCACTCACGCCTGGCCGTTGTCTACTTGTACTTTTGATGAATTTCACCTCGACCTCCTTCAATTGAAGCGAACAGAAGTATGCTGTTTTGGGGGTGTCGGCGGCATCTTGCAAATCTTGCCAGCTCCGCGCGGTGATGTCATCATCAGCATGATTAAATGTGAGACGAAAATAAAACAATAAAATATTGTACTTAGCTGCTAAACTAATTGCAATTGAGTCAACCGCAGATAGTGTCAGTGATTCAGCACTGGCGGCATCAATCACTGAAGTGTGCCCCCAGACACGAATTGCAAACGGATCACGAGGCGGTGATGTCAACTGAGAAGGGGTCAACCTTCAACTATGAGAATCTAGAGCCAAAAACCGACGGCTCACATGGCGCAGCATATACAATAATCCAAATTAGATGTTTGTCTGCTTTTTGGGGCTACATACATATTATTTTGTATATTTTTGAACGCACGATGACGCCACCAGGGGACCATGGAGTGGCTGGTGTGCGGTCCGAAATTTGTATGGTGACGCTTTGTTTCGCTTAGATTGTAACATTTGTGATCGCCTGAAACTGGTTCAGCTCGTCCAGTGTGGAGAGCTTCTTCTCTCCAGTTCGCTGGAGAATGGCAAAACTTTTGAAATCAATTAAACTCGACTAAATTGAATGCATCGAGGCAATTGGCGTTGCTCTCCTTAACAAATTGTTCAATCATTGGCGAATCGAATGGAAAGACAGGGTGTGGTTCGGTTTCTAGATTGAGCAATCTGTAGAACATGACGTTCATGATTGCATCAACTTATGTCATGCTCTGAACTTGAATTGTATTCGCACACATTATCGGCAAAGGATGTCCGTTCTCGGGGGGTACGTGCCTCCACATTTGCTTGGTTTCCCAGCCAACACACACACATTGTATGTATGTAGTCATAATTGCGCTTGCATTATAAATCGGATGTGCGGTTTTATGGCCAAGTGGGTAGTTTCTCCTCGTAGTTTTTATGCCAGTTTGCGGCTTTCGCTCGTAAAAGAGAAAAACCTAGTTAATTCCCTTTTTATCTCTTCTCTCTCTCTTTTACAGCCGCGAATAACACAAATTGAAACTGCTGCAGTTGTTCTTGGGATTGATTGAAGTGAGTACAACATGACATCATCGGCGGGCCCATCCTCTCCTGTGCGTTTGTGCTGGCGCCAGGCAAATGGAGCGACCCTAAAACACACAGACACTACTAATGAGTTTGAACTCACAGAAGTGTACACGTCCGGTCATAAGCTAAAGTTTTCCCTTCAATTCGCAGACTCGACATCCTCCAAACTGTTGACGCAGCCTGACCAAAATGCCAGCGGAAGTGAAATCATCCGCGCCCGCTGAGCCGGAAACACCAACCAAGACCAAATCGAAGACCAGCTCATCGACGTTTTCCAAGGCTGCGCTGGCCAGAGTGACGCTGCTGGATGGCTCCATACTGGATGTGACCATTGATGTAAGTATCCAATGAAATTGTGGCCTCCACTTTTCTAATCTCTCTCTATCCTTCCCCAGCGCAAGGCCAAGGGTCGTGACTTGGTCAACTCCATCTGTGCCGGTCTGAACATCATTGAGAAGGACTACTTCGGCCTGACCTATGAAACGCCCACAGATATGCGTACCTGGTTGGATCTGGACAAGCCGGTGGCCAAGTTCTTTCGCACAGATCCCTGGCCTCTGGCATTTGCCGTCAAATTCTATCCACCCGAACCCTCACAGCTGCAGGAGGACATCACCCGCTATCATCTGTGCCTGCAAGTGCGCAATGATATACTGGAGGGTCGCCTGCCCTGCACCTTTGTGACTCATGCTCTCTTGGGTTCCTATTTGGTGCAGTCCGAAATGGGTGACTATGATGCCAAGGAGATGCCCACTAGGGTCTACTTGAAGGACTTTAAAATTGCTCCCACTCAGACGTCCGAGCTGGAGGATAAGGTTATGGATCTGCACAAGACGCACAAGTGAGTGGTTGCTTAGAATGAAAGTGGGTTGCAATAGTATCAACAAATTTCTGTTTTTGCCAGGGGTCAATCACCCGCCGAGGCTGAGCTACACTATCTGGAGAATGCCAAGAAGTTGGCCATGTATGGTGTGGACTTGCATCCGGCTAAGGATTCCGAGGGTGTGGACATTATGCTAGGTGTATGTGCCTCCGGACTGTTGGTCTATCGTGATAAGTAAGTTGAGCTAAGGTCCTGGACCTTTTCTTAAGAGCAGATCAGTGTCCCCTTAGAGCTCCTGCAGGGCGTGGGTTCATTCGCATGCAAAAAATGGTTAGAGATTCTTAAATCCTTTCAAGAACTCTCACACATGCCTGCTGTTTAAGTACATACTTCTGCGACGTAGTGCAGCACAGAGATGATGGGCCAGGGATTTGCTTCCTAAATCTCTACTGCAGTGTTCCACACCGAATACTTGCGGTAGTAATGCATCACTTAGTGTCAGAGACAGAAAATAGGGGCTCTCTTCTTGGGTAACCCTGCTCTACTGAGTCCGTAGTACAGCAATGATCATGCCTGGCCCGCAGGAGCTGAGCACATTTCGTTATACACACAGACTCGGGCCCTTAGCTATACAACAGCGCATTGTTTGCTTTAAGTCGCAGACCAGCGGTCGATAAGGGCAGGTCAGAGCTAGTTTTGGACTCGCTCTTCTTGACAAACACTGCTGTACTAACTATGGTTTGCTTGAGTTATTCGTATTCGGACTACCAGGCTGATGTTTCCGCTGGGTATCAAAGTCTATCGAAGAAATACACTTCAAGCGCCCAACTCTAGCTCTCAATACTGTCCGTTCCTTTCTGTCGATAATATGAATAGCCTCTTATTATTATATCTATGCAAAAGAAGGTGTCCGATCTGCTAGTACTCCGACACTGGCTTATTATATAATCCCTCAGCAGATTGTAGAAGTCCTACGATAAGGTATACCCCAGCCTAAAACCTCTTTTGGTATCAAATTGGATCGGGTCGGATCTGTTGAAACTAAACCGAATACCCTTTTCGAGTCGTTTCAACCCGAAAATTCTCAAAATTGCAACATTTTGCCTCATTTTGCAAAAGTCTTCCAACCAAGATTCCCTAAGCTCTAAGACAGATTCGAACCTTGTCTTCAAATTGGTTTGCATTCCCTTAATCACTTTGTACCCCCTCCTTCCCCAGATTGCGCATCAACCGCTTTGCTTGGCCCAAGATCTTGAAGATCTCGTACAAGCGTCATCATTTCTACATCAAGATAAGACCTGGAGAATTCGAGCAATACGAATCCACCATTGGTTTTAAGCTTGCCAATCATCGGGCTGCCAAGAAGTTGTGGAAATCATGCGTGGAGCATCACACCTTCTTCCGCCTGATGACACCAGAGTCGGATACCAAGTCTACGCTGTTCCCACGATTTGGCTCCAAATACCGCTACAAGGGACGCACTCAATACGAGAGTCGGGCCACGCCTGTGGATCGTACGGCGCCCAAATTCGATCGTACACTGTCGGGAGCACGGCTCTCTTCGCGTAGCATGGATGGTAAGTGGTTGGATTACATACAAATCACATCAAGCTAATCTATCTCTGCCTGCCCACAGCTCTAGCCATGGCCGAGAAGGAGAAGGTGGCCCGCAAGAGTAGTACTCTGGATCATCGGGGTGATCGGGAGCGTGGACAAGATGGAGACGCTCACAGTCGCAGCCCCATCAAGAAGGACAAAAAGGATAAGGTAAGGTTTTAGAAACAGCCTACCCTCTAAGGATTGCTCGCTCACACGTTCGTTTTGAATATTTTGAACGAATTTTTGGAGTTAACATGAAATATTTTTGTTTACTTTCTTCTCGGTTTGTTACTAACCCATTCACAAACCAATCCAAAAAAATAACGAAAACAAATGTTAAACACACGCACACACACACAACATCGTGATGACCTTGAAATGATATGATCCCACACACTAACCTCCCCCATATCTTGTACACACACACACACACACACACATACACAGTTAATACGCGAATCGAGCACCGGCACAGCTTCGGCCAGTTCGCAGAGCTCCCTCGAGGGTGACTACGACACTAACATCGCTACCGAGGTAGCCTCAGCTGTAGTCGACCTTGACCGAAACGAAGCTCAGGTTAACCAACAACAACGTTTACTTTCTCTCTCTCTCTCTCTTTTCAAATATCCTTTACGCTTTCAATTTCGCTTTTGTTGATTTGATCTGGCAAAGCTCCGGCCCTCTTGTGTAGGGTTTTCCATTTGTTAATTAATAATTTGTATAATTTTTTGTTTTTATTTCATAAATGTGACCCCGATAACCTCTGAATGCGCAGTTCCTTTTTGATCTGGTAATTTTATTGTACAGAAGATACAAATATCTCCAACTGTGCCGTCCCCCTTTGCTGTCTGAACTCATTTCTCTTAACCGTTTTCTAAATTAATGTTTAGTTTTAACTGTGGTCGTCTGTCTCTATGTTCCTGTAAATACTCTCTATGCATACAACCAAAGCAGAGCTGGGAATGTGGATAACCATATTTTGGTCCATTTAATTATTTGACAAAACAATTATTTGCATTTAAATTAGTTCTAAGCTTCAATTACCACTAAATCGAGTCAATTTTTCAGGTCAATTAAATTTTAATTAATTTTGTTCTTTAAAATTCAGAAATAGTTGCAAATTTCAACTTTAAGTCAGCTTAAAGCACAGTCAAGTGCCAGCTGATTTATATTGATTTACTTTCCTTCCTAAAAAACTAAAATTTAGCCTGAGATTTCACTTGAAATACATTTTTAATTCGAATTTTCCACCTGAATTAAAAGTTTAATTGGAATATTTTACTTCAATTAAAGTTTTAATTGGGATTTTACAGCAGCAGTAAATAGTTAATTGGTAAATTTTAGATCAATTAAATTTTTAATTGTAATTTTTAACCAGCAGCAAACACTTAAATGGCATATTTCACTGGAATTACATTTTAAGTCGAGATTTTTTAACATCAGTAAATATTTATTTATGTCAGAAACAAAAGCAGTTGTATACAACATATTTGTCTTGTATTTTTCTGCGTATCCATAGCAAACAGCTGACTTTGTTGTGGAATATCGATAAGCATTACCAACATAATTTGAGAGGTAAAGAAATTATGTGGGTATCGCTTATCGATTACAAAGTCAGCTACCGCAATAAAATAGTTTGTTATTGACATAATAACTATTAAATGCTGGTGAAAAAGCCCAATTGAAAATTTAATTGAAGTAAAATATTCCAATTAAATATTTAATGCGGATGAAAAATCACAATTAAAAATGTAATTGAAGTAAAATAAACCCAATTAACGAGAAAGCTAAGCTAAATTCGTCTGTGCCGAAGTTTTTAAGCCCTTGCAAGTGATAAATATTTTCATAAAATACTCTTTTTCCCATTTTCCGACCGATCGCTTGTATGGAAGCTATATGATATAGTCATACGATTGGGACAAAAGTTTGTAGAATTATGTGAAAGCATATGAAACAAACAAATACAAAATTGCAGGTTGCTACCATTAAAAACAAAAATGTTTTTCTAACTAAGACTGTTTTTCAGACATATCTTTTGTATGGTAGTTATACCATATAGTTGTCCGATTTTAATAAAACTTGGTAGAATTATAAAAAAACATAGAAAACCTACGATTACAAAGTTTGGACAGGTTTCCATTAAAAAGAAAAAAGTTTTTCATACTAAAACTAGTTTTCCGACCGATTGTTCCTATGGCAGCTATGAGATATAGTCATCCCAACCGGTCGGTTCCAACATATTAGTAGCGTGCGTGCAAAAAGCAGACTCTGTGCACAATTTCAGCTCGAAAGATTCAAAACTGAGAGACTAGTTCGCGTAGAAACAGACAGACAGACGGACGGACAAAGCTCAATCGACTCAGCTCGTCACCCTGATCAAGAATATATATACAGTTTATGGGGTCGGAAATGAATATTTCTATGCGTTGCAAACTTCTGGGCAAAATTATAATACCCTTTGCAAGGGTATAAATATGGACTAATTGTAAAAAGTACCAATTGGACATTTAATTGAACTAAAATTGGCCAATTAAATATTGGCTGTGGTGAAAATCTGAATTGAAAACTAAATGGAAGGAAAATATCTTAAGATAAATTTGAACGAAAGAGAAATAAATTAAAATAAATCAATAATTGACTTGAATTTTCCACAATTTCCAAATTTTACTCGGAAAAATTCAATTAAAAGTCAATTGACTTGAAAAGTATAGTTAAAAAAATGGTAATTGAAAACTTAAACTACTTATTTAAATTAAATAAATGTTTCTAGCTTTGTAGCTCCATTTTTGGTTTACTTAAGCAACGACTGATTACAAAAAACAACTCAGCATTCCCAGCACTGCAACCCAAGTACAGTCTACACAAAACACTCATTTGGCCCAGCTACTGAGAAACAAAATTCCAAGCTTGTAGTATATTTGTGGCATGCACCATTTTCATACTCCTCTTAAAAAGAAAGTTTATAGAGATGCCTATTAAGTAACTTTTGTGGTCTTCCTAGGAAGCGGAGAAGGAGGCCAAGTTGCGTGAGAAGAAACTGAAGGAGAAGGAGGAAAAGGAGCGCAAGGAGAAGGAAAAGCGTGACTTGGAGGAGAAGAAAAAGGCAGAGAAGGCGGAGAAGGCAGCCAAGGCAGCTGCTGCTGCTGCTGCCGCTGCTGCAGCCGCTGGGGTGAATGGTGAGTTTGGGGTTAACAACAGCAGCTGACCATAAACTAATCCTTGTATCTTGTCCCAGGCAATGATGAACTTAATGACTCGAATAAGTCCGACAAATCAGGCAGACGTGTAAGTATAGGCTTAGCTAAGAACTAGTACCGGCTCGCCCCTCATTGTACATACTCCCAACCCCACCCTTAGTCTCCACCTTTAAGCCTAAGTTTCACCCTTAAGTTATGACTTAATCTTAATTTCAATTTTGGTTTTAATTTTCGTATTTCCCTCTCCAATTTTTGTATCTTTTTATGTTCCATCCTTTTGATTTCATCCATGGTTACCCACAAAAACAAAAAACAAAAGGGCGTTGGTATATTCTCCTCGGGTCGCAAGAGTAAGGGCGGTTCACCGTCCAAGGAAGGCAAAGACAAGTCTTCCGGCAAGGACAAGGACAAGGAAATGGGTCGTCTTGGTTTGGTCCTCACCTCGGGTCTGGGTGAGCAGCAGGAGCAGGAGAAGACTCCCAAAGAAAAGGAAAATCGTGGCTCGACCACACCCGGTGTAACCCGTCCCTATGAGTATGCCGTGGATGGTGATGACAATGCCAGTCCCACACGCAAATCCTATACACCCGGCGGTTTCCGCTACGATCAGGATCCACATGCCAGGCAACTGGGTGCCGATGGCAAGGAGCAACTGTCACCGACGTCGCAGCAAAAGAAAATTGGCCTGGCCTTCAACTATGCTCCGGGCAATGAGAGTGCCCTGAAGGAGACGGCCGAGAAGTTGAAGGCGGGTCAGTTGTCGCCACGCACACAGGACAAGCTGAACCGTGGCCAGTTGTCGCCCAAGTCGAGGGCCAAGCTGTTGCAGGATGTTAACCTGTCGCCCACTACCAGAGCCAAGCTGCAGGGTAGTGCAGTGGATGCGGCTGCGGTGCCTGTCAGCGATAAGCGCTCCTATTCACCCACCAAGGGTGGTCCGCAGGGCTATACTTCGGGTGCACCGGGCAGCTATAAGCCCTTGGTGGATCCTACGGCTGATTTCATAGAGTCTCAGCGTTATAACCAAGAGCCCGGGTATAAGGGTTTGGCCAAAGATGCTGCCAAGGGTGTTGGAGCAGCAGCAGCTGCCGGTGCTGCTGCGGGCGCTGCCGCTGCTGCGGGTGCTGCCGCCGCTGCTGCCAAGCCCAAAAAGAAGCGTGTCAAGATTATGGTCATCACCTCCAAGTACGATCCCTCCACCAAACGCATTGATGCCGAAAACGGCACCATTGAGCACTCCACTGGCATTCTGGATCCCGCCACTGGCCGCATAGATACCAAATATGGTGTCATAGATCCCAAGAAGGGTACCCTCGAGGCGCTCAATACCAAAACCGGCAAAAAGGAGCTGTACCAAGGTGAGGTAGACTCGAAGACGGGTAATCTGCATTTGGTTTCCGGTGTGGCTGATCCTCAAACGGGACGTTTAGACGACTCCTTGGGTCAGATAGTGTGCATTACCCCGCAAGAGAATCCCGTGGTGGAGTTGACCGTCATTACAAGCCGCATTGATCCGGCTACGGGCAAGATTGATACCGTCAATGGCGAGGTGGAGCGTTCGCTGGGCGTTTTGAACTTGGCCACCGGCCTGTTGGACACCAAATATGGAGAGATTAATACCCGCACCGGTGAACTAAAGGCCATTGATCCAAAATCGGGCAAGATTGTGGTCAGCAAGAATGTTAAGGTGGATGCGGGTACGGGTCAAATCACCATCTTGGGCGTCATTGATCCCAAGACCAACAAACTTGATCCCAATCAGGGACGCCTGATCGAGGTGGGTCAGCAAATTGATCCCATTGTGGAGGTCACCTCTCTGGCGGGTAAATTTGATGCCAAGAAGAACATCATTGATCCCAAGACGGCCCAGGTGGAGACCTCTGGTGGTCAGTTCGATCCCAAGGCTGGTAAAATTGATACGAAATACGGTCAAATCGATCTGGTCAAGCACACCATCACCTTCAATGATCCCAAGTCGGGCAAGACCGTCACACGTGACATCAAGATAGAGCCTGCCACCGGCCAGATTGTGCTGAAGAATCAGATCAACCCCAAGAACAACAAACCCGACAAGGACTATGCTCGTATCATCTCCCTGCGTATTGTGCAACAGCGTGTGGATCCCACCACCAAGTCGCCCATCTCGCAGGTCAGCGCCGCCAAGGACAAGGACATCATTGTGGATCCCAAGTCCAATCAAATTTGGGTGCCCACCGGCGCCACGGATCCGGCCACCAACGAACAGCAGTTCATTTCCAGCAGCGTGGATCCCAAAACGGGCTATGTCATCACCATCTACGGCTACCTGGACCCCAAGACCAACGAGATCAAGAAACAGACCAAGCTAGACCCCAACACCATCAAAATCGAACCCTCTTCCGGCAAGATCTATACCGCCACGGGTGAAGTGGACCAGGCCACCGGCGAGCCCTTGTACGCCGCCACCCAGGTGGATCCCGAGTCCGGCGAGGTGTACACCAAGCTGGCTCGCGTTGATCCCAAGACCGGCAAGATCATCATCGTTCGCATACTGCTCATCTCGCAGACGGACGAGCGCGGCCGCCCCGAGGAGATTGATCCCTCGACTTGCGAGATCGATCCCGTCTCGGGACGCGTTCTCAAGTTCTTCAACAAAACGGTTTATGTTTACAATATGATTGACCCGGTTACTGGTGAAATTGTGCAGGTGGACCCCAACGATCCGCGCTTCGCCGGCGCCCGCACCACCGTGACGCACACGATGACGCTGACGGGCGAGATTGACCCGGTGACGGGACGCATCAAGAGCGAGTATGGCGACATTGATCCGAATACGGGCGACATAGATCCGGCCACGGCTGTAACCGATCCGGTGACAGGCAAACTCATACTAAACTATGCCCAGATCGATCCGTCCCACTTTGGCAAGCAGGCACAGGTGCAGACCACCACGGAAACGGTGCCCATAACCCGGCAACAGTTCTTCGATGGCGTCAAACACATTGGCAAGGGTGCGCTGCGTCGCGACTCCGAGGGCAGCTCCGAGGATGACATGACCCAGCAGTATGGCAGCGATCAAGTGAAGGATATTGTACTGAGTAGTCCGAATCAGGCGGGCGGCAAGCTGGGCAAGCCGGTGAGCACGCCGACGGTGGTGAAGACTACAACGAAACAGGTGCTGACCAAGAACGATGATGGCGTTACACACAATGTGGAGGAGGAAGTACGAAATCTGGGCACCGGTGAGGTGACCTATTCGACGCAGGAACACAAGGTTAGCAATTGGCTATCTCTCTCTCTCTCTCTCTCGCTGTCTCACTCTCTGTGCACTAAAAACCAAAATCTTGCTGAAGTACTGAAAGCCTACATTTTGTTTGAAATGGTTTTTCCTTTTGTTTTTTTTTTGCTATTCAATGTTGTTTAGTTGTTGTTTAGTTGTTGTAACTGTTTTTAGCTTGTTGAGGTGATGTCGAATGATGCAAGGACTTAAAGGATTTGAGTAGAATGAAAGCATAGACCGCTGTTAGAAACCCCTCAGTAGTGGGTCGCTTAGGGCCTTTTGGAACTTACTTAAGTAAGCAATTTAGAACTACGATTATTCCATGATTATTTCAAATTGCAATTACTTTGGCAATTACTTTAATAATTGTACCCGAAAAGGAGGATTATTTAGTAATTGTACTTGAAAAGTTGAAGACTTATAGGAAATACTGTGGTAGGAGGTTCTTTAGCCACAGGTTTGAGTCCCCGGTTCGAACCTTTTGATGAAATTTACTTGGGGTTCGTAATTCCTTAAGCTGTATTTTCACTTGTGGAGATCTCATGTGACAATTACCTTGGTTTACTGTGAGTTGACTGTCAAAAACCTCATAAGACAACTCAGTTAGCCTACTCTTCTCATATTGACAGATTGACACTTGTCTGATATCTCATTTGAGAAACTTTTACAAGATTTCAGACAACTGAAAGTACAGCTCTAGTGTTTTATCCTTCGAGCTGGGCTATTATGATCATCACAAGCTATTTCTGTAGCAACAGACAGAAGAAAGCAGCTTTGACCCTTTAAAGCAGTGGTGGGCAAACCCTTGCTGCCATTGCTCTGAGAGTTATTTGAAGGCCAGGTGTCAAAGCCTAGCCTAAAAGCGAGTTAAGACAAGAACTCAACAGGGCGCCCTGACTGTACGATTAAGAGAACTCCATAAACAAGTAAATACAGGGTGTATCTGGCTGCTTGTCAACTCGAGCCTCGCTATTAGAAGTGGTATTATGCCAAATTCAAATTCTGGATCAGCATCAATAGATTAGACGACAAATAAGATATTAGAGGAGATATATTAGAGTACGTCTGTCTGTCAGTTCTACAAGATGATAAGAGATAGAAGTTCGTCTTATGAGACATAAACTTCCAATATTTGTAGGCAGTTGAAGTATATTTTCGATTTTTGCCACGCCCCCTACAATTTGTTAAAAACGTCATAACTCTTAAGGTCTTAAAGATAGATGGTTCGAACCTTCTAGGCAAATTTTACAATTAGGATAACTCATTGATCCGTTAAAGAAAGGGTTAAGATGGTTTCAAGTAAAGTCAAGTTATAAGCAAAAGAAAAAGCAGCCAAAGAGCATACACTTTTATGTGTAAAGAGAGTATATTAGAATTGAGCACTTACCTATTTGTATTTAGCCAGAGTCGTCTATTGCGAAATTTGTTCATATTTTCCAGTGCTGCCAACTCCTTAGTTTTTGTAAAGTTGTAGAATATCTAGAAACAGTTTCCACGGAATTTCAGCTGCTCTTAAGAAAAAAGAGAATTAGTTTAAGGCACACAGAGTAGAGAAAAGGATATTAAAAAATATCCATAAGATGATTTCCCTTCTAAATTTGGACTGCCTAAGTCTTAAGTCTACTTCAAATCATCCAAAGGAGCTGAAAATCATCTCAAGGATATGAAAAACTTCACAAATTAAAGTCAAATGGAAATTAAAAGAAAAGTATACAAAAAATAATATCAGAATAAGTAGCAGAATTATGTTTATAACTTCGTATATCACTTCCTTGAGTCCTCGGCTGATTTTCGAGACAACTCAACCTCAATTTGTTGTCATCAGCGCACTAATCCTAACTAACTCCAACATGCAACCAATCTTCACATCACAAACACCTTAGGCTGATGCTACACCCACCGATCTGAGCGGCGCTTATGTCACAGCCACCGCTGTCACCACCCGCACAGCCACCACGCACGAGGATCTGGGCAAGAATGCCAAGACCGAACAGCTGGAAGAGAAAACAGTGGCCACCACACGCACCCATGATCCCAACAAGCAGCAACAGCGTGTGGTCACCCAAGAGGTGAAGACGACGGCAACGGTAACCAGTGGCGATCAGGTAAGGGGGCAATGGCTAAGCTAAACTTTAGCATGATTTGATTTACTTACATTATTATTATTATTATTATTTTTATTGCCTGCCCGTTCTTGTTGTTGTTGTTGTTGTTGTTGTGGTTGCGATCGTTGCTGTTGTTTGTTTAGTATCAGCGAAGGGACAGTGTTTCCTCGACCAGTTCTGGCGATTCGGGCACACCCATCGATGGGCCATACGATGGTTCCAGTGTGGTGCGCACAGACAATCAGGTTTGTTGTTGCTTCACTCACTTTTCTAGTTGTTAGTTGCGGCCAGTTTTTGTTCACCTAATCTCTGTCTTTTCGTAGCAATCTCCCCTGTATACCAGTTCTGGTACCACCACCACCACCGGCCCCCATGTTGAAAGCACTCGAGTGGTCATAGGCGAGGATACACCCGGCTATTCGGGACATGGCGAAATTATCTCCACGCAAACCGTGAGCAGTAAAACCCGCACCGTGGAAACGATTACCGTAAGTTGTACTTAGAGTAGATTGAGCCCCCCCCGTTCGTAAGCGAGAGAGTAAGTACAGCCAGATATAACAGCTAACTATGTTTCCTGTATACGTGCCTACGCCTATCACTGTAAAAATACATAAGTCTCTTGTTCGAATGGGTTGAGGTTAACTGTCTGTAACTGTCCAGGTACTAAGAGTAACTTTCTGAATCTACCCACAGTACAAAACCGAACGCGATGGCATTGTTGAAACCCGTGTGGAACAGAAGATAACCATACAGTCCGATGGCGATCCAATCGATCATGACAAAGCTTTGGCTGAGGCAATACAAGTAAGTGGAGACGGGGCTTTAACTTAACCGTTTAATATCCTTGTTTTTTGTTTGCCTGCAGGAAGCGACGGCCATGAATCCAGACATGACAGTCGAGAAGATTGAAATTCAACAGCAGACGCAGTAGATTTTATATAATTATTTTTACAAAAAATTACAAGTTTGAATTATGACAAAAAAATGAAACTAAAATCCAGCACAATCACACCCATACACACACCCACACACATGCATACATATAACGCAGCACAGCCAGTACACCTTTTCTACGAATCCTGCATATACCCACACACACACACACACCTACACCCACATATACCTACCTAACTACCAACCTACCTACCCAAGGAACCCACATGACAAACGATAATTGAGAAATCTTGCATCCAGAATAAATGTTTTATTATTTTTTTTATATTTACCAACTGTTGTTTATAATTACTCTTTATTATTATTAAAAAGTATGAAAATATTATATTGAATGTGCAAAAATCGAAATGAAAACTGTAAACTCTATATTATTGTACAACCACAATTGCATTAAATTACAAAATAAAACCTAAATGTACACAAAAACTGGACTATCTAGTCGGGAGAACAGAGTTCATGCCTGATTTCAGACATGTTATCAGTACTTTCCATGAAACTATCAGTAGTATTCTGTGCCATGAATTCATTATCAGACCTTCCGTTTCAGGTCTGATTCAGCTGAGACGAACTGAAGGGTAATGCTTAAATGGATAAAGAAACTGATTTACCTTTGCCCAAATGCTTTATGTTTCTCGATCCAAGCCCTAAGTAAGTTGATAAGATGAGACCACTCTGAAATTTGACTTTACTATTTAAGAGAACTACCTACGAAAGAAGACTGGTCACACTTGAGAGGAAGCAGTTGATGCAATTAGACGCAGTTCTAAAAATCGAGGTTAGCTAACTGCATGAAGTTTTTCATAAAACTCATGCTCGTAGGAAACAGGCGTAGAGGGGCAAGGGACACCACTACAAGCTTTCTCATATTCCATTAAGAGCTGTCTGTTACATTAACTAACATAGAACCCAGTTCGACACAAAAAACTAGAGGAAAGTTAGGTTCGGCCGAAGTTTTTATACCCTTGCATCATCTTTTTCTACCTTTTCGGACCTTACTTTTCCATAGGAGCTATAGTATTCAGATGTCCGATTTCGACCAAACTTAGTGGAATCATTAAAAAAGCATGGCAAACTAATCAATACTAAGTTTGGAGATGTTTCCATTTAAAACAAAAAAGTTTTTCTCACTAAGACTACTTTTCCGACAGATCATTCCTATGGCAGGTATATGCTATAGCCATCCGATTTTGACAAAACTTTATGGAATTGTGTGAAAGCATATCAAATGAATACATGCCACTTTAAGGGACATTTCCGCTGAAAACAAAAAAGTTTTTCTTACTAAAACTACCTTTTAGACGTTACTTTTCTATGACAGCCATACTATATAGATGTCCGATTTCGACCAAACTTAGTGGAATCATAGAAAAGCATAGCAAACTAAGAAATACAAAGTTTGGACAGGTTTGCATTCAAAATAAAAAAGTTTTTCTCACTAAGACTACTTTTCGAACCCTACTTTTCTATGACAGCTATACTATATAGATGACCGATTTCAACCAAACTACGTGAAGTTATAGAAAAGCATGGCAAACTAATAAATACCAAGTTTGGAGGCATTTCCATAATAAACAAAAAAGTTTTTCTCACTAGAACTAATTTTTCGACCGAACGTTCCCATGGCAGCTATATGCTATAGCCATCCGATTTTGACAAAACTTTATGGAATTGTGTGAAAGCATATCAAATGAATACATGCCACTTTAAGGGACATTTCCGCTGAAAACAAAAAAGTTTTTCTCACTAAGACTACCTTTTAGACGTTACTTTTCTATGACAGCCATACTATATAGATGTCCGATTTCGACCAAACTTAGTGGAATCATAGAAAAGCATAGCAAACTAAGAAATACAAAGTTTGGACAGGTTTGCATTCAAAATAAAAAAGTTTTTCTCACTAAGACTACTTTTCGAACCCTACTTTTCTATGACAGCCATACTATATAGATGTCCGATTTGAACCAAACTTAGTGGAATCATAGAAAAGCATAGCAAACTAAGAAATACTAAGTTTGTAGCCGTTTCCAATCAAAACAAACAAGTTTTTCTTACTAAGACTACTTTATAGACTGTACTTTTCTATGACAGCCATACTATATAGATGACCGATTTCGACCAAACTACGTGGACTTATAGAAAAGCATGGCAAACTAATAAATACCAAGTTTGGAGGCGTTGCAATTGAAAACAAAAAAGTTTTTCTCACTAAGACTAGTTTTTCGACCGATCGATCCTAGGACAGCTATATGCTATAGTCAGCCGATCCGGCTGATTCCGATAAATGTGCAGCCTGTTTATACTAAAAGACTTTGTGCAAAGTTTGGTGAAGATAGCTTTCAAACTGACGGAGGAGATGGCCTAGAAACAGACAGACATAGCTAAATAGACTCAGCTCGTTGTGCTGATCCAGAATATATATACTTTATGTGATCGGAAATGCTTCCTTCTTAGCCTTACAAACATCCGGAATTATACTCTGTACCGTAGGTACATAGAGTATTATAAGTTTGTGCAAAAGTATGTAACAGGCAGAAGGAAGCATCTCCGACCCCATAAAGTATATATATTCTTGATCAGCATCAACAGCCGAGTCGATATAGCCATGTCCGTCTGTCCGTCCGTCTGTCTGTCCGTATGAACGCACAGATCTCAGAGATGGTAAGAGATAGAGGTTTGACATGTATGGGACATATGCTTCTTATGTCTGCAGGCAGATCAAGTTTATTTTCAATTTTGGCCACGCCCCCTCCCGCCCCCGCAATTTAGAAAAAACGTCATATCTCCCACAGTTTTGAAGATAGATGGCTTGTTCCTTCTGGACATATTTAGTTATTAGGATAACTTATCGATCCGCCAAAGGAATGAAGAAGATCGGATGAACGGTTTTCGAGTTATGATCAAAAGACAAATTTTCTTGGTACAGAGTATGTTATAGTCGGGCTTGACCGACTTTCTTTCTTGTTTTTTAATAATATCTGCAAGGGTATATAAAGGGTATCTTCATCGAGCAAGAATTTTGCTAATAAAATTCATTAATCTGCAAGCTTTGTTCGTTTGCAAGTCGATTCATGGTTGAATTATACACCAAACTGAACATGTTTGACAGTAACATGTGACTCGAAAACAGCTGAGCTGCCCAAAAAAGTGTTGCCTAAAAGAACATTGCTAGAAAAATCACCCATTATGATAAGTTTCTGCTAGGTCAATATATTCTTGATTAACATCAACAGTTGACGGACAGCTATAACGGAACAGATCTCTGCCATGGTACGGGAACAAAGATTCCCGCTGCTTAAAAGCAGATCAATGTTATTTCCAATATCATATATCTGCCATCACTTTGTGAATAGATTGATAGAACTTTAGGAACCAACTAAATCGATCCACTTAGTTGGGGATCGATTAGAAAAACCATACTGGAGTTAGCTACTTTCCAGGCTCTTCATGCTTTTGTTTATAGCCATTTCCATCTAATTGCACCTCAACTGAACCATCAATAGGTTAAAATCAATTGAATATATGATGAGCAGCCATCAGACGATAAGAATCAGTTAGAATATGTCTGCAAAAAGTCGCCTCCTCCCCCACACACCACACAAAAAGGATTGCAATTAAGTGAAATTACCACCCAAATGGAGAAAACTAATGCACCCATTGGGGCCAGTCCCGCCAACCAGCCGAGCGCATGACGGGCGATAAGGACTTTGCATTAACATGAAATCTAATTCGCAATTGCAGCGAGCGGGAAACTGGAGTAGGAGCCGGGACAGGGCCGGGGGCCGAGCGACAAGTCGTCGAGGCAAATCGTTGTAATGCAATATTTATGGGTCCGTTCCGTCCCCTGGCGGTAATAATGTTACGTTCTATGCCAGGAATTTCGCTTCGCCTATTTTTTTGCCTCCGTGCAATTTTTAAATTGCAACCGCAACATGCAAAAAAATGTCAGAGCCGGGCACAAAAAAAAGGAGCCGTAATTAAAGTGGAGCGTACAAGGTGACTGACTAATGCATTGATTCATTGTTTAGATATAAAGCCCCGCCGCGCCGAGCCAAGCCAGACCAAAAGGCGTTGCGGTCAAATCCATCCGTCAGTCAGGAATCGCAAGCGGGCCACCTGCTGTGTTCATGTCCTGACTGGCCGCGGACACGATAGCCTCGCTCATACATTTTTAAATGCTCTTGCGAATATTGTTTTCCGAATCCCCCCATGCATATTGCATGTTGTTGTGGCCAGTCCGTCAGGCAATGGCACACAAAAGTTGCGGCAAATTATTGCATCAAGTTTCGGGCCCCACTGTTTTAGTTTCATTGTTGTTCTTTGGCCGAAGAAACTAATGGAATATCAAAGTAGCAGACCACCACCGAACCAACCAACCACCCAACCACCCGTCGTAATCCTTTGACAACCCGCTTGGCCGCTGCTCGAAATCAGTGCAAAAAATCAAAATCCCGTGCGAGCAATTGTCCTGCACCAATTAGATTTGATGACCGTTTGCGCTAAAATGTTATAAAACAAAAGTGGCCAGCGGTGGGCGTTGTCCGGCCAAAGCGAAAAAGAATGTTAAGCCCACTCGGCCAAATGTCATGCGAAATTGTTCCATGAAATAGCAATTTGCATGTCTGTCTGCCATCCAGCCCCAATCCAGCCACCCCCAGCCACCGTCCACTCGGTTAAGTAATTGCCTCGGAAATGGATGGGAGCCCCTTTTTTTTGGTTTCAAGTGAGCAACAAGTGGAGGTAATTATTGAAAATATTTGCATGAAAGTGCAACCCGGACGAGAGCCGGAGAGAGAGAGAGAGCGGGTGCTCCGCGGCTGCATTTGTTTGTAAACAAATGCTCCAACCCCCCAGCACACACACACACACACACGCACACTCAAGTTGAGGCGACAGCCTAACCGCATTGGAAGTTTCGGGGCTCTCAAAAAGGATAACGCATGCGCCTGCCAGAGTATGAGTACTGTTATACACGGACTTCCCCTGCTGCGAATGCTACTCAGTCTGCTAGATGACCATTGCATTGGCCACAGCTTAGATGTTGATCTTGTGGCTCAAGATAGCTCAGCTTAGCCTAAGGAAATGCTTGCGGTTGCGATTCCTTAGTCATTTCAGCCTCGAAGTCTCTAATAGTTGTGGTACAGGCAAAGCTTTCTGAATGAGACCGTTCCTTAAATGAGACAGTTGGTTATATCTCTGCCTCCACCTTCTCTAGGTGTTTGGACTTCGCTACAGGCAAACGGGTCAGCAGATAGCCTGAATAGACATTGAACTGTCATCTGGCACCTTCCTACCTGTGTTCTCCTATTCATAAGAAAAGAAACCTACAGCTGGAAACAATCCTCCGGCTTAAATAGGGACTGTCCCTAACTGCCTTACTGTCCAAAGCGCTAGGTCTCGGTGGAGGCCAGAACACAACAAATAATAGAATGGGCGTCTGTGAACATCCAAAGCTTCTAGCGAGGGATAATCTGATTGCTCCCGATCCTACGGTTCATTTTCCATTGTTTTGACCGATACTATTTTACCGGAGCTCGCTCCTTCCATAACTTAGTCACAATGAAGTTGGTGTTTTGGTCACTGATTGGTCTTGGTAATGGTCACGATTTTGGTCACAGTTATAGTCAATGTTTCAGTCACTGTTTTACTTACTATTTTGGTTACTGACTGGTCATGGTAATGGTCTATGCTTCGATCACTGTTTCGGTCACTGCTTTCTTCACTGTTTCTGTCACTGTTTCGGTCACTGTTTTGTTTCCTGTTTTGGTCACTGTTTGGCCACAGGTTGGTCACAGTTTGCTCACTGATTAGTCATGGCAATTATCAATGTTAAAGTCACTGTTTTGGTAACTGTTTGGTCTCGGTAATGATCACTGTTTTGTAACTGCTGTAGTCACTGGTTTAATCACAGTTATAGTCACTGTTTGAGTCACTATTTTGGTTACTGTTTCGGTCACTGATTGTTCTCGGTAATGGTCACAGTTATAGTCCCTGTTTTGGTCACTGGTTTGGTCACTGCTTTCTTTACTGTTTCGATCACTGTTTTGTTTCCTGTTTTGGTCACTGTTTGGCCACAGGTAGGTCACAGTTTGCTCACTGATTAGTCATGGCAATGATCAATGTTAAAGTCACTGTTTTGGTAATTGTTTGGTCTCGGTAATGATCACTGTTTTGTAACTGCTGTAGTCACTGTTTTGGTCACAGTTATAGTCAATGTTTGAGTCACTATTTTGGTTACTGTTTCGGTCACTGATTGTTCTCGGTAATAGTCACAGTTATAGTCCCTGTTTTGATCCCTGTTTTGGTCCCAGTTTTGGTCACAGCTTTCTTTACTGTTTCGGTCACTGGTTGGTCACAGTTATAGTCACTGTTTTGGTCACTATTTTGGACACTGTTTGGTCCCTGTTTAAGTCACTATTTTTACTTAAGTGCTGCCCATCGTAGTTGTTTGGTTTCCTTATAACTGGACTATCGCTTATCCGATCTTTACCAATCCTTTGGTGGATTGATGTCATATGTCTAAAGAGAACGAGCTATCTATCTATAAAACTATGCCAGATATGTCATATTTTTCCAATTGAAAATATAATTAATCTGCCTCTAAGTTTTTGTGCCATTCACATCGAAACAGATACCGCCAGAAGGACATGGCTTAATTGACTCGGCTTTTGAGGCTGATCAAGAATATATATATAGTACACTTTATGGGGTCAGAGATAAGTTGCACAAACTTGGGTATAAGCTAGAAAAATCTGAAATATTTCCTTCACTGACCAAAATCACATTGGTAATCTTGAATATGCTTGCAATGCTTTGATTCTTCCAAATCAGAGGTGCCCACAGCCTATGCGCGCCGTCCGTTATTTAACATACAGATGGCTCACTTTGGCTGCCAACAACTTTGTTTCTTTTCTCTCTTCTCCTTTTTTACTATGCCTCTCGTCAAATCGAAAGCAACAAAGCTGTCTTTGGCTTAAATTTTGTGGTAGGTGAAGAATGATTTCGGGTGCATCAGAAAGCCACGAGCTCACTTATAGGGCTTCTCTTTCTAATCCTTGTGGTTGTCGTTGCTTTAGGAATATTTTAGATACTTTACATAATCTCGACTTCTATCAAATATGTTATACTCCACCTAAAGCCATAGGCAATCAGCTGAACCATTTACCAGATAGATGATAGAAAACTCATTTGGCAAATGGTTCAAGGTTTTCGTTGATCAAGCGTGTAGTTTCTGGTCATTTGGAGTTTCGTCTAATCGGATGACGGGACAGGAAGTTGTAATTTGCAATTGGTCGAAACACCTGCTCTAAGCGCAGACAAACCAGACCGGGCCGGCCGGCGGAGGGAGGCGGAAACTAACCCCATTTTCATGTGAAAAGAAAATTGAAATTTTCCGTTCAGCTCTGGCTGCTCTACTGGGTAATGGACATTTTCGGCAATTGTCAATTAATAATTCATGTGCGCGGCACACACACACACACACACACACTTACACACATGTCCGCCCGCCCATAGCTGTGTCGCTGCTGGTTGCGGTTTACGGTCGAAATTGACCATCCATCCAGGCACGCAATTTGACCAACAGAAAAGCCTTCACACGATCGATATGCTGGCCAACTATTAAATTATCTTTTGATGGGTGGGCGTTGCTGGGGTAAGGGATTTTGGGGGTGGTAGAGTCGAAATTCAGGTGCAAAGAAATGCGCAATTTCCACTTTGGGGTGGAGGGGTGGGGGGTAGGTAATGTGCCTACAACAGATCCAATAATGGCCTGACATGCGTGTGTCACTGGCACAAAAAAAAGCCCCGAAATTACCTTTTTGTATACCAGCCGAAGTCGAAGTTGGAGTTGGAGTTGGAGTGACCCACTAGCAAAAAAAAAACAAGTCTGTTTGCACTTCATTCATTATGCACCACCGAGGGCCAAGCAATTTGTTAAGTACACCGAACCAAAGGTCCCTCCATTTGCTGACTGTGACGAACCAGAGACAGCAGCAAAGAATCCTACAAAGCTTGCTTAACTTTTAAAAATAAGCATTTATATTTAGAGATGGAAGGTTATGATTAACCAAGTCCACAGAGTGTCCTTGCAAAAGTCATCTGCTGCTGGGTAGAATGCGGCACACCCTTCAAAAAGGTTTTAGAAGAGGAACTTAAGCTGGTAGATTGATATTTATGTGGCATTTTGATGTAAAGATCACTCGTTTCAGGGGTTGAGCGGGTGGTGGGCTGCTAATTTGAATAGAATATGAGCTTAACCAGCTTCTGTTTGGAGTAGCCAGGGCCTACAGAAATGCTTATTGAAGAATACTAGGAGTTATAACCTGGAATGCAATCCATTTGGAAGCACTAAGTGGTTCCTTTCGGTGGTTCAGATACATTATAAACCCATCGGTTCGGTTCAGAAGATGCTTCTTAGAGCTTTGCCTTTTCCTGTTTCCTAATTAACAATCTACTTGGGATGGAGCAATGTATGGATTCAGTTCTGAATGCTTCTTAAAGATACTTTGAGATTGAAAGTTCGGTGTCTGATACAAAGAGCAAGCTTATCGACCTCTCTTACTCTTTTAACCAGAGTGTTTATTTATATTTCCAATCATTTCCGCTTGAACTTAACAAAAAATTGTCAATAAAATGAACCAAAGCGTTTTCCATTCGGTTCAACAGAGCCACAGTTCTGTTTTGCTTACATTTTTTGGTCTTTGATGTGTGCAGAGCTAAGTGAAAGCCTGTTCAAACTCAAAATACCGATATATTGCTCGCAGTGAATCGAACCGTAAGCCGAACCAAGCGTTAAACGAGAGCGTAAGTTAAAGTCGGCCCTGCCCGACTTCGGAATACCCGTTACTCAGCTCAGCTCGGATAAGTATGCAACATTTTTTTTAACTCGGCCATTTATTATCCGATCCTTTTGAAAATTTGTGAGATTGTAGATATTTCCACATAGACTACACTGCAAAATCTGAGCTCGATATTTTACAAATTGTGGGAGTTATTCAATATTTTTTATTGCGGGGGAGGGAGGGGGCGTGGCCAAAATTTGAAACAAACTTGATCTGCCTACAGACAATACTAGCTTACGTATAAAATTTGGTTGCTCTAGCTCTTCTAGTCTTTTTTACTCTACGCCCTTTTTACTCTACGAGTAACGGGTATAAAAATTGATTTTCAGTCTTTGATGTGTGCAGAGTTGTGTGAAAACCGGTTGGAACACGGAAGCAATCGACTTATTTGTTACCATTATTAGATTACACTCAAACAGATTTGTGCTAGTGGCTCCAGCAGAGCCAGTGTTCTATTTTGCTTCAATTGTTCAGTCTTTGATGTGTGCAGAGCTGAGTGAAAACCGATTGAAACACGGAAGCAATCGACTTATTTGTTACCATTATAAGATTACACTCAAACAGATTTTCTGTGCTGTTTTGCTTCAATTGTTCAGTCTTTGATGTGTGCAGAGTTGTGTGAAAACCGGTTGGAACACGGAAGCAATCGACTTATTTGTTACCATTATTAGATTACACTCAAACAGATTTGTGCTAGTGGCTCCAGCAGAGCCAGTGTTCTATTTTGCTTCAATTGTTCAGTCTTTGATGTGTGCAGAGCTGAGTGAAAACCGATTGAAACACGGAAGCAATCGACTTATTTGTTACCATTATAAGATTACACTCAAACAGATTTTCTGTGCTGTTTTGCTTCAATTGTTCAGTCTTTGATGTGTGCAGAGCTGAGTGAAAACCAGTTGAACGCCAGAATATCAACATTTTGCTCTTATTGAACCCAGCCTTAAGCCAAACCAAGCGTTCAAAAGTGGTTCCGAGCCCACAATATGGTATCTAGGATAAATCCTGGCTATATCACTGACTCTAAGAGCATTCCTGGCTTTGTATTACCCAACACTAGTTCAAAAACTAAAGTACCCACTGCCAGGGCATACAAAACCTTCACTCGTTACACACACATATGTCTGTATGTTTGTATGTTTGTCTGTACCCGCCGCTTGAAGCATTAATAATATAAATTGTTCGGCTATTACCTGCTGGAGAGTAAGGGTTAGGGTCTTTCTGGTGGGGGTTGGTGGTTTACTAATAACACAATGACCTTTATTACGCGAAACGAGTGTCCTGGGTGGTACAATAAAAGTGATAAGCGCGCAAATTCCAGGCCAGAAGTCCACTGGCCACTAACCTGCAATCTGATGGGGGGGGGAGGGAAATCTAACGATGGCGACATTGTTTTTTATAGGTATTGTGTATCGACTAATCGCCGTGTGTTGGCCAGAACATGTGCTCCATTTTCTTTCCTTACTTTTTGGCAGCCCCCCCACCCACACCCCAAGTCTAATTATGTGGGACAATGGCCATGAATTTTTCATGGCCCACGTATGCCAAAGACATGCAATGACAATTTGGTTAAAAAAATAGATCCAGTTTTTCTTTTTTGTTTTTTTGTTGGTGTGTGGGGAAACTTGCGTAAGCCTGGCATGAGAACTGGACGGAGCCTGGCCACTTGTAACGTGGAAGCTCATCAAATTTTTATGCTGTGGCATAATTCCGTAAAGCGTAAACCGTAAACGGGCCAACGCACCGCCCCCCGAAAGGACATATGTTCCAATAATTCGCATAACCAAATCGAAATCCCAAATTGGGGTGCGGCTTCGAACATAATTGGTATTTATTGAAAATGCGTTTTCAGTTCATAACATCCTCCCAGCCGGATTGACCCTTTCGGGTGCGTTTATCGCTTTTCATTTGCATTTATTGCCATTTTTATGCGCGTTCGAGGCAATTGTAGACGTTTAGCGCAAATTTGTTTTCAATAATAAAGCCAATTCGGTTGGCTTTTGTGTGTGCGGCGGTCAGTTTAGGCCTTTTATGGCAGTTGATTGCAAAGTTCTCATTTTCCGTGGCAACGTGAGGGGAATTCTTGAGTTGCACTCCAAAAAGAAGTGGCGGCTGGGTGGCTCGGTGCTCACCCGATTCGATTGGGCGCGCTGAGTTCGAGAGGCTAATTAATGACCCGGCTGCATAATTATGCCTCCAACGCTAATTACGCCAGTTCAATATTTGTCCAAGGTGTTGCATGTGTTCAACTCAAATCAAATATGAACTAAGTATTCCCCGCTTATTTGCTGCCCTGACAAATTTCACTTGTCAATCAGAATGAAGTTGGTGCGATGTGGAATGGGGCGCAGGGGCCTAATGACAATTTCTTTAGCAATTGGCCAAGAAGACCACTTACTTACCCACTTGTCGGTTGATGGAATATTCCATTAGCATATGGTCGATTAATTAGCCAAAATGGGGTGGAGAAGTGGGTCATTAAGGGAACAGGTTACTCTCTATATGGGAGTTTAGATGAAATTTAATTACCCTTTAAAAGCAACGGTCAAACCTCTGAATTTTGCAGGGGATGCGAATACGAATTCCTTATACACGAAGACCCTAGACTCCCATCCCTTAGTCTTAGATAGATTCGGGCGCCTGACGTGTTTCTCTTCGTGTCACAGTCACGCACGACTTAACACGAGTTCGTGTTGAAAAATTTAGATTTAGAATAGTTTAAGACATTTTTGCAGTCTATTTTAACTAACACATGAAATTGACCGAAAACTGTCTAAGAATTTTATGAATATAGTAGCGAAAGTCCAGCTATATCTAAGACGTAGGTGCGTGTCGTGCTGACCATTCGTGTTAGAGTCGTGTCGTGTTCAAACTATTCAACACGCGTCTAAGATTCCCATAGCGAACCGGATCCCTAACTTGTCAAACCTAAGGTTTTGGTTTGAACCTTGGTACATAACATCGTAGGTCGTGAAACCTCATTGCAGCGATTGCGGATGAATTGGTATAAATGCTAGGGTTTATTTGTGTGTAGCCGGATGATTGTAACGCCTAGAAGGAAGCATTTCCGACCACATAAAGTATATATAATCTTCACCAAACTTTGCATGAAGTCTTTTAGTACAAATCCGCTGCACATTTGTCGGAACCGGCCGGATCGGCTGACTATAGCATATAGCGATCAGTCGAAAAACTAGTTTTAGTGAGAAAAACTTTTTTGTTTTCAATGGAAACGCCACCAAACTTTGTATTTCCTAGTTTGCTATGCTTCCATATAATTCCACGTAGTTTGGTCGAAATCGAACATGTATATAGTATAGCTGTCATAGAAAAGTAGGGTCCGAAAAGTAGTTTTAGTAAGAAAAACTCGTTTGCTTTCAATGGAAACGCCTCCAAACTTTGTATTACTTAGTCTGCTATGCTTTCCCATGGTCTTACTAAGTTTGCTCGAAATCGGTCATCTGTATAGTATAGCTGTCATGGAAAAGTAAAGTCTGAAAAGCAGTCTTAGTGAGAAAAACTTTTTTGTTTTTAAAGGAAACGCCTCCAAACTTTGTTTTTCTTAGTTTGCTATGCTTTCCCTTGATTAAACTAAGTTTGGTTGAAATCGGACATCTATATAGTATAGCTGTCAAAGAAAAGTTGAGTCTAAAAAGTAGTCTTAGTGAGAAAAACTTTTTTGTTTTCAATGGAAATGTCCTTAAAATTGGAATTTCTGTATTTGATATGCTTTCACGCAATTCTATTAAGTTTTGTCAAGATCGGATGACTATAGCATATAGCTGCAGTACGAATGATCGCTTGAAAAAGAAGTACTATTGAGAAAAACCAATTTTCTGACATGTTCATTTGTTAGGCTGATAAGAAAAAGTGATTATAATCAAGAAAATTCACGTCTGGGCTTCCAATGTCAACATTTATGTTAAAAAAAACGAGCTTTTACGAAAAGACGGCATCTTAGCGCAGGCGACCATAGTCCTTACGCAAGACACCGCATCAACAAACACATTAATCGTAATAAATGCAAGCATAAAGCTAAGAACTCAGCCAGCAAAAAAGCCCTGTGGTGTGTTTCCATAAACGTAGGGCTTGTTTTCTAAGAATTTAGAATCTCGAGAAGTTCAGTAAGTATTTTTACTTAGTTTAGATCATTTGAACTCATACATTGGCCTGAATTTCTAGATTTCATAGTTTTTAGAGCAAGGCTTTAGTCACTTAAGGGTTCAATCTGCTCCAGTTTATCGATCAATAGTCGTTCAGTGTGCCTAGAATCTATGGAGCAAGCTAAACAAGGCTAGTGCCAGCGTAAACCAGTTGCATTGAACCAACTGTCAAGTTGGCTACGAAAAAATCGAAACTCAATTATAACCAGATTCCAAAAACCATTTGACATTACATCACAAAACTTTTGGAGGGTCTAGAACAGCTGAAGCAACAACAAGAGGCCAATTCGAAGCCGGTTTGGAGAGCGAGAGAAACTTGACTTTCCACTGACGTGTCATTCAACTCGATCGAGAGTAACCACACACACACACACACACACCAGCGACTACAGGTGAGCGCGCAACGGTCTGGTCGTAGCAACCCGCGGCCCAAACAGCGACAGAAATTCTGTTGAGCTCAGCAAAAAGCCAAACATTTCGCTCCAAACGCCGTCGTCAGTTCTACTGGAAGACCGGCAAGAGTAAGGTCAAAAAATGTTGCGACTTCTATTGATGCTGCTGCTAACGTCTCTCCACCAACTGGGCCATCATGCTACGTGGGCCATCTCGTGTGCAGGCTGTGTGGATCTGGACGAGCTCAACTTTCAGAAGACCATCGAACGTTTTCCCTATGCTCTGGTGAAGTTTGACATAGCCTTTCCCTATGGCGAAAAGCATGAGGCCTTTGCTGCCTTCTCGAAGGCAGCTCATAAAGTTACTGGCGATCTACTGATAGCCACCGTGGGCATCAAGGACTATGGCGAGCTGGAGAACAAGGCTTTGGGTGAACGCTACGAGGTGGATGACAAACTATTCCCCGCCATACACCTGTTCAAGGGCAGTGTGGAGGAGTTTGTCAAATTTCCCAGTCATCTGGACATCACACTGGACAATCTAAAGGCCTTTGTGAGCAGTAATACACCGCTGTACATAGGACGTGATGGTTGCCTCAAGCAGTTCAATGATGCCCTCAAGAACTATGCCAATAGGCCGGATGAGGAGCAGTTGGCCCTGATTAAGCAGCTGCAGGCGGAACAGGAGAAGCTCAGCAAGCCCGAGGAGCAGCTCAATGCCAAGGTCTATTTGGTTTACATGCGCAAAATCAATGAACTTGGCTACAATTTCCTGGAGGAGGAGACGAAACGTCTGCTGCGCCTGAAGGCGGGCAAGGTGACGGCTGCCAAGAAATTGGAACTGCAGCATAAACTGAATATACTAGAAGCATTTCGTGTACACAAGCTAACCAAGAGCCAAGCGCCGCAGGAGGAGTCGGCCAAGGCGGAACTGTGAGAATCAGCTTTAGGTAAAAAAAAAATCACCAAAACCTCCTTAGACTTAAGTAGGCTTGCAGATATTTTCATTAAACTTAAAAAACGTTAAAGTTGTAATTCAAATGAAGGTTTTCCTTTGCTTTGTTTATGTTTTGGCAGCCATGGCAACGGGCAATTGTAATGTGGGGTGGACATTACAGTCGGTCAGCGGGTTAATTAAATGGGTAAGTGAAGTTTCGCATTAAAAAAATGGGGGGAGAGTGTCTAATAAGTAGGTACTAAGAGTATCGAAAAGGGCTTAATGGTGAGGCTTACCATCCCTAATATTGGCAGCCAATACTGGAATAATTGTGCTAAAACAGATAATAGTAATGGCTGGCACAATTCAAGACGACAACAATTGAAAACATACAAATTTTTCACACTAAAACTATGACAGCTGTACTATATAGTGCTCCGATTTTGACCAAACTTTGTGGAAACATATAAAGGCTTAGCAAACTAATGAAAACGAAGTTTGGAGGCCTTACCTTTGAAAACAAAAATGTTTTTCTCACTAAAACTAGTTTTTCGATCGATTTTTACTATGGCAGCTATACTATATAGTGGTCCGATTTTGACCAAACTTTGTGGAATCGTGAAAAGGCATAGCAAACTAATGAAAACGAAGTTTGGAGGCTTTTCGTTTGAAAACATAAAAGCTTTTCACACTAAAACTAGTTTTTGGATCGATTTTTACTATGGCAGCTATAAGCTATAGTGAGCTGATTCTGACAAAACTTGGTAGAATTGTGTAAAACCATATAATACATATAAATGAAATTTTCCCCACCAAAACTATTTCTAAAACATATCCTTCAATGGCAGCTATACTATATAGTTGTCCGATTTCAACCAAACTTGGCATAATTATAAGAAAACATAGCAAACTTATGAAAACAAAGTTTAGAGGCTTTTCCTTTGAATACAAAAAAGTTTTTCTTACTAAAACTAATTTTTCAGCCTATCTTTCCTATGACAGCTATATGCTAGGATCATCTGATTTTGACCAAACTTTGTAGAGTTGTGTGAAACTACCTAAAATATTTAAGTGCAAAATTTTAAGACGCTACCTTTGAACACAAAAAAGTTTTCCCTACTAAGACTATTTTTAGAACCTATCTTTTCTATGTCAACTAACCTATAGAGTTGTCCGATTGCAACCGAAATAGGTGTAGTGGTGTGATGTTACCACAAGCAGAAAACTTGATGGAACTTACTTCACCGTGTAAAATCAGTCGGAACAAAACCAATTTCAGGCTTGATTTACTTAAACCGTTTTTATAAAACATGACCTTTGAGGCAATTTGAAGAGATTCGTGCAGAGCTTGATGTATTCTTTTGTTAACTTATGCTTAAATGTTACCAAATAAAACTTTAACTTACCTTTATTTTAGTTATTTTCGGGGTTGGGCGAGCGGTAAAGCTCACTGACAAATGACTTCCTGTGGTTACGTCTCATTTTAAGACTATTTACTCCTTATTTTCCATCACTTACTTTTTCATAAGGTATGCGGAATGAATTACGAACAAGTGCTGTAAGAATAGAATAGAATCAGAATTAATATTAACTCAATTCAACAACGCATCATTTCACTAATGCCGAAAAGTATGCAACCAAACGCTCTATTAACTTCGAACATCAACCACTTTTACTACTGCCCAGAAGTAGGCAACACAAAGCCACCTAAGTAATTTTGTCGAGTGCATGTCAAAATTGTGTGTAAAGTGCATATAAAACTGTAAAAATCTGCAGTATCTAGAAAGTTCGGCATATATCTTATATTCCTTTTGTGTCAGTGTAAATAGAGAAAAACTCATGATCATGATGAATCATTAGCCAGTGATCACTAATAAAACGAAGCCGCTGAGCGCAACTTTTTGTATACACAAATTTTAATGCATTTCGGAGAGCTGAGAGTATCAAAGTGTGTGTGTGAGTGCTTGTGGCTCCCCCAAGTGCGAGCGAGAGCAGATGATCGTGTGCCAAAGCGTAAATATGGCGGCCACGTTTGCCTTGCAGTTTTCTCGAATGGTCCGATCGCTTGGGGAGTCAGCGAAGGAGGGGGGGATAGGTAGGGGTAGGGGCAGTGCGTTCTTGTTGTTTGTACTGCTTGGGCCTTGGCGCTGTGTGCGTGTGCTATCTGTATCTCTACATGCCAATGTGAATGTGGTGGTGTTTGCGTTGTTATCGCTCATTTTCACTTTAATATGATTTCTAGTTGTTGTTGTTGTTGCATTCTTTTGGAGTTTTGTGCACGCCGTTTGGGGGCAGCCATATTTATTTTGGTGTTGTTGTTGTTGTGTGTGTGTGTTTTGCTTGTTGTAGCAATAAACGCACCAAACGAAATGTTGTATGCGAAAGTCAATGAACTTTTTCGGTGCTGTCTAAGTCTAGGCATTATTTTTTGTTGCTGTTTGCGATAACTATTTCGGTTGCTGCTGCTGCTGCTGCTGCATGTTGGTGGAAGGGGAGGGGGAGCAGGAGTAGGAGAAGGCAACAATGTCGGAAAAAAAGCGAAATTATATTGAATGCACTGTAATTTGTGTGCTATGAGTTGGAAAGGGGTAAGGGTATGGTCCGCAGTCCGGATACGGGGTACTTAAAATGAATGAGAGGAACATTTTGTTTAGGTCAGGTAAGCTTTTTGGGCGAAATTAAATCATGTAATAGTTAAGATTACTATAAATGAAGTATTTGTATCATATTTTGTTAGGAAAGAATGCCTTATAAATTGATTTTAGCACTCCCCCCTTGTCCCTCTTCCAGGCCTAAAAGCAAGTAAGGTCACTAAGTTCAAAAACCTGTTTAAAAAATAAGTTTTCTCAAATTTGTGAGAACAAATGTAGCAGATTTCTTTGAAATCAAACTGGGCTATCGAACAGAAACGTTTAAGTAGCCATTTAGATGTGTGTTGTGGCGTAGTGAGCTAGCACGTCGCCGTCTTTGAGTGCTTAAGGTCAGTGTTGCCAACTTTTAATGCCCAAAAATGGCAAAATCGACTGTTAAATAGTATAATAGTAGGTAGTTAGGTAGTTAAGGTCCTTAATGAGGCCTTGTGACTAGTTGGGTACCTTGTGACTTAGATATCCAGGAGGATCTGTAATATAGGAATAAAGTTGTGCACACATTTTTGCGTACAAATTTCATAAGCTGACCGTTAATGGATAAATCGTTTCTTTAGCGTTCAGAACATCCCTCAATAACGATTTAAAGTAAACGAAAACGAGATCAGGTCTCTAAAAATTTGAAAACCACCAGGAAATTATGGAAAATATGCTTAAAATTTCCTATCGTTGCTTAATAAATGCAGATGGTATAGTTTTTAATGAATATTTCGATCAGTATTAATAGTAGAATACTGTAGCATTAATATATCTCAAAACTGGCATATTTATTTCAAAAAATATCAGATACGACTCCAGTCTGGTTTATTCGAATTTTTTCTCTTTCGAAATAGCTAGAAAATGGCCAATATGTTTTCAAAATAGCTAGAATTGCAGTTTCCGGCAAGACTGAATAGTATTTCGGCTTTCGAACTTACAAAAAATAGCTAAAACTGCAGGTTCTTGCAAAACTGATTAGTATTTCGGCTTTCGACCTTACAAAATAGCTAGATCTGGTGGTAAAATAGCTAAATAGGCAAAACTGTTTAGAATAAGTTTGGAATTCTAAAGTACCGAAATCGAATGGATAGAAAGGCTAAAAACTCAGAGCTGTGGTGGCGCCCCTAAGTTAGTTTTAGGTGCCCACCACTGATTTAATTTAATAATATCCGATTTATAGCAAAAAAAAAAATACTTTTAGGTGATTTTGAGGGGTTGAGTAGCATTATTAAGGCCAAATTTTACATGTTTTGACAGAAGAACTTAAAAGAAAGGAGCAATGGATTTCCAGAAACCTCCAAAAACTCCATTTGAAACATAAATACATGAATTTCTGGAAAAACGGCTGGCTAGGCTAACAATACCTTCCAAAGACCTAGAAACCTAACTCACAGCTCAATTTTGATTACAATTTGGTAGCAAAATAAAGAATTTTATGCCACGAAATAAAGTAAAATCAACTTTGGACTTTGATATAACAGTAATTCTCTTACTTATCCATGAGGATTTGAGTTTGTGGACCAAGTTCTCAAAAATTCCAGAATAAAAACTAATTTTTAATTAGTTTTACTTCAATGATGGTCAAGTTCTTAGCATATTTGCTTTTCTGTACGTGCACACACCCACACACACACACACACAGTTTACGAGCTTCCGTTCTTGTTGCTGGCGGAAAAGCTACGCACAACATTTTATTCGCGCCGGAAAAAAATGAAGAACAGAGAAATGCAGCCAAGTCAATGACCCGTGCCGGGGGTCCGGGGTGCTGATAAACCGAATCGTGAACCGAAAACTGAAAATGTTGCAATTGCAATTCAAACAACACAATAATTTAGCTGGCTGGCCCGCATCTGAGTCAATCAAGGAAAATTTATTGAGAAATTGTGAAAATGAAATTGAAAATCTTATCGTGTATGGTGAAAGTGCAGGGGGAGGGGCAGAGGGGGTGGAGGTGGTGTTGTTGCTGGCAACAATTAAATAGCAAACAAATTTCTGCCAATTATTTGACATTAATTATGATTCATCAAGGATTAGAATGAGGGTCAGCAGTCCAAAGGGGTTGCTTGACTTGTCAACAAGGATGTACCAGGATGCTGGTGCTATCGAATCTCTCTGATGAATCCCAAGCCATTTCCCAGGCCGAGGCCAAACCCTTTTTTCGTTATGTTAAAAAAATCTGTCAAGCTTGCCCACGAAAATGCTTCACAAGTCATTGACTCTGCTGAAGGTATCTGCATTCTTGCAGCGATGCAATGGTCTGTGACGCCAATAGACCAAGACGCGGATCCCCCCCACCCCCCAAACAGCCAACCAATTAAGCCATGAGGCTCTGGCTCTGGCTCTGGCTTTGACTCTGACTCCGACTTTGAGGCGCAATCAAAGAAGGTTGGAAGAAAGCAAAAACCTCAAAATGAAACATTTTGTGTGGAAAATCTGGTTTAGAAAACGGCGGCTACCTGCGCCCCTTTCCCCCAATACAAAAAAGAGGCTGTGCGCGGCCGCAAAAAGAGTCAGCCAGCCGTCTGTCTATCTGGGATTACACATTTTATGCATTTGCCGTTGACCCTTCGATTAACGCTACGCAATTGTCCGGCAATCGGGCCAAAAAGGGAACTTGTCAACTTGTAGGCGTGGGGCCCGGGCCGATCTGCAGCGCGAGATAAAGTCCAAACGGAGCGACCGAACCTGTTTTATGGCAAACGAACGAACAAAACGACGAAATGAAATGCATAAACGTAAATCTCACAGCAGGTAGAGTGGCCCGGGTCCAGGGCCCAAGATGGCGATGGCGATGGCGTTGGCGACGTCGTCGTGCAACATTATGACTTTTGGTTGTTCGCCGGCGACAATCAACTTCTCAATTCGGCTGCTCAAATTTCAGCAGACTCCGACGACACAGATGCTCTAGCTCTGATTAGGCTGTCTGCACTTTTTATGCCTTGCTGATTTACTGCACACGCAATTGAAGGTAAGGTGAGGCGAGGCGAGGTAAGGATTTTCACATTTTCCCAAATTCCCATGTCAACTGTGAAAAGGGTTTTTCATGATTGACTGACTGCATGCAAGGTGGATGTGGATGTGGATGTGGTGGATGCACTTGCGTGGAAAGACAAACATTTGCATGATGATCTCTCGGTATGAATGAGTGTGTGTTTGTGTAGGTGTAACCCCTGCTGCTGCTGCTGTGGCTGAACACGAGAGTGTGTGAAAATAGTTTTTCGCCAGCACCAGCAGAAAATGCCAATTGAGCATTTTCTCCGCTTTTTAAGACCAATTGGCCAAGCTGCGGGTCAAAGGTCTCTTATCGGCGAAAGCAAATAACAAAAAACAATTGGCAAAAGCGGGCCTTGATGGGGATTTATATTTGCAGATAGCAATGGAAAATTTTGGCAGATTATCCCCCTAAATTTGATAAAAAAAAACTTAAGATTTAGAAGTATAACACAAGGATTCATATAATTTGAAACCCTATCTCAGTTTTTACCACCATTCTTTGACTTGGAAATGGAAACTAAGCTCAAAGATTAAGCTTTCTTGCTCGCCACGTTTAGTCAGTGGGAATCAGAGATCTGCCAGAGTGTCTCTTTTCTGGAGTAAGAAACCTTTGACCCAATAAACTCGCTATAAAATCAAAACTTGCAGTCAAATCAAACACATTGTCGTATTAGTAATTCGGTGACTGCGGCAATGGTGTTTGTTTTAGATCAGTGTTCCCCAAGAAGAGAGGATCTCTGTGTCTTTCTCTCTGACACTCACTGATGCATTTAGATCAGTGTTCCCCAAGAAGAGAGGCTCTCTGTGTCTCTCTCTCTGACACTCACTGATGCATTTAGATCAGTGTTCCCCAAGAAGAGAGGCTCTCTGTGTCTCTCTCTCTGACACTCACTGATGCATTTAGATCAGTGTTCCCCAAGAAGAGAGGCTCTCTGTGTCTCTCTCTCTCTGACACTCACTGATGCATTTAGATCAGTGTTCCCCAAGAAGAGAGGCTCTCTGTGTCTCTCTCTCTGACACTCACTGATGCATTTAGATCAGTGTTCCCCAAGAAGAGAGGCTCTCTGTGTCTCTCTCTCTCTGACACTCACTGATGCATTTAGATCAGTGTTCCCCAAGAAGAGAGGCTCTCTGTGTCTCTCTCTCTCTGACACTCACTGATGCATTACTTCGGCAAGCATTCGGTGTGAATTGCGGCCCGGCGGGGCATGGCTTGGTAAAACTGCTTTAGACTTCGCGTAGCTGACAGAGAGAGAGAGAGCGACAAAACTCAATCAACACCAGGCCTTGCCAAATGGAGAGCACTAAAATATCCCATCCAACATTTTGAAGATCATTTAACAAAAACCAACTTGTTGAGTCTTTTTGGAGACCTTTTGATGATAAGAAAGTGATTTGAATCAAGTAAAGATTCAAGAAGACTCGAAAATGTGATTTATTGGAAAAAGACTCTAAAAAGACTCTTAAATAGCTCAAAAATGAGCAGAGGCTGTTCAGAAACTGATCAAAAGAACCTGTTAAAAACGATTCTTCAAGACGATTCACCTCTAGGGTGCCATTTTCTAACGACAAAAGCATGATTCATAAATATTTTGACTATTTTGATCAGTTCTAGGACTCCAATGTGATCAAGAATTTCCAAAAAAATATTTGCCGGGATATGTCTGTCTCTCTCTCTCTGACATTGACTTCGGCAAGCATTCGGTATGAATTGCCTAGGGATTTCGGCTCACTGAGGCACTAGCGGATCTGGGAGTGGGGCTAAAGGTACTGAATTCCTTCCCAGAGGTTAACTCAAACATTATCCAGCTGTTTTTGAAAGTTTTGATTCCTGCAAGATAATTGCTCCTTACATTTACTAGGTTAGTTAAAATATTTGGGCTCTGGATGGGCTTCAACCCGTTTAGCCCCCCCATTCTAAATCCGCTACTGCCCAAAGGTAATGGTTAGCCAGGCCTGAATGAGTTAAACGAGTGGCTCGGTTGGTATTGCCACTGCTTGACCCAAGCACCAAATATGCCACGAGTAGAGTAAAGACAACATACATTTTGTTCCAGTGGTGGGCACACTCGGGTGTAGAAACTAACAAGTAGACAAAAAATAGAGAATTTTCTACTTGGATGCAGACTGTTTAGTGTCAGAAATTGAATTAGAATGAATATTCTTAATCCACGAACGAAATTCTTGATCCAAGTATGTATTTTTTATACCATTTTTCTTCTTCCAAGAGCTTCCACACTTGAACCAAGCACGAAACACTCTCAAATCAATTAGAATCATTCTAGAATCAAGTGCTTAAAGTACTCATATCCAAGATTGCTTATTCTTAGATCAAAACCAAGTTTGTTTGCTCTTATATCAAAAGTTAATCAGGTTAATGAGTAAGATAGTGGAATCAAGAACGCCACAGATTTGTAAGTAAAGCTGCCTATATTCCAGTTCCAGTTGCTTTTTTTCTAATTTAACTTCAATTTATTTCAAGGAAAAGCAAGTTTTAGCCAGCTCGAGGATCACATACAACCATAAAGCAGCATCAGTCTTTGCCTGTCACGTCCTTCCCTGCCAGCAAAGCCATAACTGCTTGAGAATTTCAAGGCAACATAAGTGCAAAAATGGCAATGGCTCTCTTTTCTCTCGATAGTTTACCCACACAAAGTAACAAACATTGAGTAGCGTTGCTCTTACATGGAATTCAGAATGGATGGTAGATATGCAGTAGTGATCTAACCATGTCTGAATGAAGCTGCCAACTGTGTACCCATACAAATATTGCAAAAGAACTTTCCATCTTATTTCAAGTTCTTAAACTGAAACTGCTGTTGCCGCAATGTGCATTCCTCTTTTGAATGTAACAAAGGTTCTCCCACTCACCTACCTACCTAACCTACCACGCAATTGATCAATTTCCCTGTGTTTCCCAGGGGCAACCTGCATCTTTGCATTAAATTTTCGCTGTCATGCTGTTCCAACGATTGCTATCTCGATCAAAAAACAAAAAAAAACGCATAAATCGAACTCTCAATCTTATTGTCCTGAGCGCGCGCAGGATTCGCGGCCTGCATTCCCACAGTCAACGAGGAGAAAACCCATTGTCTTTCACAATGTTTTTTATATCAAAATCCGAAAAGTGGCAAGAAGAAAAACCCTAAAAAGTCAGGCGCACAACAATAGCCGCCAGGAGTGGGGGGGCAGGCAGGGCCCCAGACTCTCCGCTGGAAAAGTCAGAAATCGCTTAAGGTTAACACATCGCAAACAAAGGGCCGTGCAAATGGACGCAGTGTCGCGGAGTATCGCGTCGGGGGTAGCTCAATTGGAAACCTGTTTCTTGTATCATTTTCGGGACAGCAGCCGCAGCAGCCGCAGCAGGCTGTACCTGTTGAGGCCCTAAACTAATTTGGGGGCAGGGGATAAACTCGGGTCTGCAGTCGCCTGATGCTGAGTCAGCAGCAATTGGCCAAACAGAGGTTCTCATCGCAAGATCGCGTAATGGACGTGGGCCCTTGCAGGTGCCTTACACAAACACAAGAAGTCACATACTCACAGAAGAGGGAAAACATTGGCCAAAAGAACTAAAACGAAGAGAGGAAAAAGGTCGAAGGGAAAAACAACATATAAAATTTATTCGCATTAATCGCCGTCAAAGATAAAATTAACGAAAAGAAACGGAGGGACAAAGGATCGGCATGATAAGGCAACATTGACACCTTCAACTCCGGTTCTCTACCTGCTCTCTCTGGATGGCGACACGTCTGCCGGCTAAGGAGAAACAAATTCGCAGTCCGTGTACAGGACTGTACGCTGAGTGTTTCATTTGGGCCACTCGGCATCATCTATTTCTGGGTCCAGGACGGAGGGAAGTGGAATGAAGCGGATGCGTGTGTAATTAAGTGTCGCAAAAAGACGCAACAGAGGCGCCTGAAAGTGGGTGAGGGTGTGGGGGTGGTGTGGGAGTCGGTTTACATATGTATGTAAATAGGAAAAGCTTGTTTGTTGTACTTCTGGTTGGCTTTGGGCCCAGTGGCTGGGGGTGGGTGATAAAAATGTTGATGTAAATTGCAAAAAGCAGTTTTTATGTCCCGTTGCCGCACATTTCCCAAAACTGATGCCGGGCGGGGGAAAAACGTAAAAAGCCTGTGAAGTGGTGCAAAATATTAGACAAGGGCGGTTGACTGTGGGTGGCAGTGGGGTGGTTGGGGTCGTGGGTTACGGTGTGGGTGGTTGGTTCCGCTTTGATGTGCCATTGTTAGTGTAGTTTTTCCCCCTCCCCCGACAATCTATTTATAAATAAGTACACGCAATCGAGTGGCAAAAAAAGAAATGGCGAAGTAACAAGTTTACGATTCTCTGAACCGATTACTCTTACTCAGTGAAAGGTTAACATTTTAAACTATTTCTGCTCATGAAATGCTTAATCAAGGGCCACTATCTCATCTTCTAGATAGCTGCCATGTGTTAGATAAGCTAAGATTATAAGATAAGATGGCAGATAGTTCTATGTGTACCATGCGAAATCGGTCCTTAATGGTTACATTGTTGTAAATGCCACCCAAGCACATTCTTCTCCAAAAAACGAGAGCCTAAGTTAAAGTCGGCCCTGCCCGACTTCGAAATACCCGTTACTCAGTTCAATTAGTGTTTAATAACCTCATGCGGCTCGGATAAGTATGCAACATTTTTTTAACTCGGCCATGTATTATCCGATTGAGATTGTAGATATTGGCCACATAGACTACACTGCAAAATCTGAGCTCGATATCTTAAAAATTGAGGGAGTTATTCCACATTTTTTATTGCGGGGGCGTGGCCAAAATTTGAAACAAACTTGATCTGCCTACAGACAATACTAGCTTACATCTAAAATTTGGTTGCTCTAGCTCTTCTAGTCTCTGAGATCTAGGTGTTCATACAGACGGACGGACGGACGGACGGACAGACGGACATGGCTATATCGACTCGGCTGTTGATGCTGATGAAAAATATATTTACTTAATGATATCGGAGATGCTTTCTTCTGCCTGTTACATACATTTGCACGACTTTAGTATACCCTTTTTACTCTACGAGTAACGGGTATAAAAATAGATATTGTATTATATACTTCTTGACTTATGGCAATCAATAACCATACTAATCTTATTCCTTATTAGTTTTGTAGAGGAAAACTCTTTATGGAATCAATAAAGACTACCATACATCCAAAAACCAAGTGGGATAAGCAAAGTGTTAAAAGCATTTGAGAATTGTCTATAGAGATTCGTTTTAAAATAACTCCAACTTTTCATTGCCTACTTTTAAGCTTGAAATTGTATGCATGTATTATAAAACCTAACCGGTTTGTGCCTTTAGATTCTACTTTTTCTTAAAACAATCATATTTTGTACTTCGCAATAAATTTTGTCGAATGATTTCATAGGAATTTATGTAGTTCAACTATAAAGATTTTACATGGCATATTTTTGGGCGTTAGGCGATTTCATTATGAAACTGGCATATCTTCGCCTACGAAAATCGCAGAATGTTTTGGTATAGTTTATTTGAAAGCTAAGAAGTAATACTTAACGATAATATTAAAGAGATTTACATTATAAGTAATGGTTCCCCATAAAAAGTGTCTAACATTTTAAGCAACTATAAGCTCAATTGACCTTAAATCTAGACATGATGGAGCATTTCCGTTAACCGATTCGTGTCCAGCACACGGAATTCATCTGGCATCAACAACAATACTCAAAAATTTAGAAAAATTCGAATTTTTCACGATTTTCTAACTTAGACTACTTTTCGGACCTTACTTTTCTATGGGAGCTATAGTATATAGATAAACGATTTTGACCAAACTTAGTGGCATCATGCAAAAGCCTAACAAACGAATGTGTAATAAATTTGGAGTCGATTCTATTTGAAACAAACAAGTTTTTCTATATAAAACTTATTTTTCGACCGATCATTCGTACTGCAGCTATATGCTATAGTCATCCGATTTCAGCAAAACTTTGTAGAACTGTGTGAAAGCATATCAATTAAAAATTGGCCAATTTTAAAGTAATTTCCATTGAAATCAAAAAATTTTTTCTCACTAAGACTACTTTTCAGACTGTACTTTTCTATGACAGCTATACTATATAGATGTACGATTTCGACCAAACTTAGTAAGATCATGGGAAAGCATAGCAAACTGAGAAATATAAAGATTGAAAGCGATTGCATTGAAAACAAAAAAGTTTTTCTCACTAAGACTACTTTTTAGACTCAACTTTTCTATGACAGCTACCCTATATAGATGTCCGATTTCGAGCAAATTTAGTAAAATCATGGAAAAACATAGCAAACTAAGAAATACAAAGTTTAAAGGCGATTGCATTGAAAAAAAAAAGTTTTTCTCACTAAAACTAGTTTTTCGACCGATCGTTCCTATGACAGCTATATGCTATAGTCATCCGATCCGGCCGTTGCCGACAACTGTGCAGCGTATTTGCGCCAGAAGACTTTCTGCAAAGTTTGGTGAAGATAGCTTTCAAACTGATGGAGGTGATAGCATAGAAACAGACGGACGGACAGTCGGACATGGCTAAATCAACTCTGCTTGTCATGCTGTTCAAGAATATATATACTTTTTGTGGTCGGAGTTGCTTTCTTCTATGCTTTACAAACATGCGAACAATTTTATAATACCCTCTGCAAGGATATACAAAACTCTCCCGGCTAAGATGGAATTAAGGTATAGAAGTACTACAGAAATTTGAACAGAAATTGTGTCTACTAGCGATCGGCGGGCAATTGCAGATGACATACATGCATATCCATCAGGCATCAGGCCAAAGATGTATACATCCTCCATAGAGAGTCGATCGAAATGTCGTATGAAAACAAGAAAGAAAGTCGGTCAAGCCCGACTATAACCAACGAAATTATACGCTCAGCATAAATTTTGATGCAGCAGTAGCAGCTGAAAGCAGCGCTGTTACTGTGCTGCAGCAGCGTAGAGTCTTTTGATCATAACTCCACAACCGTTCATCCGATCTTTACCATTCCTTTGGCGGATCGATAAGTTATCCCGATTACTAAATATGTTCAGAAGAAACAAACCAGCTAACTTTAAAACTGTGGGAGATTTGACGTTTTTTCTAAATTTCGGAGGCGGGAGGGGGCGTGGCCAAAATTGAAAATAAACTTGATCTGGCTGCAGACATAAGAAGCAGATGTTACATACATGTCAAACCTCTAACTCTTGCCATCTCTGAGACCTGTGCGCTCATACGGACAGACGGACAGACAGACGACTCGGCTGTTGATGCTGATCAAGAATATATATACTTTATGGGGTCGGAGATGCTGCCTTCTGGCTGTTACATACTTTTGCACCAAACTTATTATACTCTATGTATAATTATCTTAGGCAAACGATTCAAATCGCCAAATAAATAAGTGTCAAAGGCTAGAGAACAGCGATTCCCATCTTTAAATTGGTCAGAACACTAAACCGAACCGTTCTTCTTGGTGGTTTTCGGTTTGGTTCAGCATTTCTGAAAGCAAGCCGGTTCGGTTCAGCGGTTTGGTTCAATTTAGAACCGTTTTGCCTGCCTGCCAAAATATCTATTCCATAGTTAAGCGGCTGCACCTCTAGCTCGGTTGGGCGGAAGGTGAGCTGCTTCGGTTAATTCTCACCCTTATTGGCCCAAAACAGAAAGTAATGTGATAAAAACCGCAACCATTGGAAAAGCCAAAGCCATAGTACGAAAACTGTTCAAGTAACTTTGCTGCTGATTATTTGTGACGCCTTTTTAGCATAAACAACACACAAAGGGGCGCCAAAATTAAGAGCGGGGTTGCTATTGCTACGGTTTCTACGGCGTTTGAATTAAAAATTTTCCCATTTTCCTTGTGTTGGTTCAACCCCCTGGTCAGGATGTAAAAAATTTGCATGCTACCGCTGGGCTGCAAAAAACTGTTTAGATACACAGATACACGTAACGCACTCGCAGCGACTCGCATTCCACTTTTAATAATGTCTTCGAGTGAGCGAACGAGCAGAGAGTGAGAGTGCGAGGGGAGGGGAGGAGGGTCGTTTGGGGTGTTTCGATAAGTGCTTTACGAGACACAACCCTCGTTTTGCGGATTTTTTTTTGGTTGCTGAAGGCAACATCAAAGTTCGCTTATGCATATCGGGGTGGTGCAGCGGCAGCCAGGGGTGGTTGCCAGTAGCCAGGAGTTGGAGTAGAGCTCTACTCTAAGGGCATTGGCTGGATTTTGCCAATTTAGAGGCCAAAAATTGCTTCGATTGGCGATTTTGCGAAAAAAAAAAAAAGTTTTTGCACACAAAGTTTTATGCTAGGGGTTGCTGGCGAGGGGGAGGAGCATGGGCAAAATGGCTGCCAAAGGTTACTAAAGCAAGGAAATTTCCTTGCAAGGTTCCCTTCGTAAGCAAAACCCTTGCTGTTCCCTCAATTTGCATAATTTTTGGCAGGACTATATGCAAATTAGTTTAAATCAATCGAGAGCTAAATGAATATCGATCAAAATTGATTTGTAGCCCGGTGTGTGGAAACCCAAACACAAACACACACCGCACCCCGAAAAGTGAGCAATATTGTGCCCCCCCCCCTCGGCTCTTCTTCTTAAGAACTTTGGCGAGCGTGAGAAAAAGAGTTTTCCTTTTTCTTTCCTTTTTTGCACGCATAATTTACATAATTCTGCCCGAAAGTAAATTGCATGTGGACATTATGCAAATGAGCTCGCTGTTGTTGTCCCTGTTCAACCCCCTGCCAGCAGCTCAGGTGTGCGAGCGTGTCGGCATGCTGGGGCGCCTCGCCTCAATAATTAACCCCTTGTGTCTTGCCTGATGCTTGATGCATTTTCACTTTCGTTTTTGCATATGCAAATGACACGTCTTGATCTCTCTCTGCCTTACCCTTCCCCGTGTCCGTGTGTGTGTGTGTTTTTCGCCAAGTGAAAATCTATTTTATGCAAATTTTCCTAATGCCGGAAAACTCCTTTTGCATGATCTTCGCTCTAATTTGAGTGTCAGGTACTTGGTGATGAGCGTGAGAACGTTTCGAGATTTGCATAACTTTTTTGGCAGTCTACGTGATCGCTGCAAAGGTCACACAGATACGGGTTACGGTTGCCAATTCATCATCTATTCATTCAGTATCTAAATCTCTACTTGTGTACATTTGTTGGACTTAGTTGTCTAAGGGGATTGCGTTAGCCTTTTCGCTATCCTGAGACTCATCATCGCTGGAGGAATCGCTGCTGGAGCCACTGCTGGAACTACTGCTGCTGCTGCTGCTGCTGCTGGAACTACTGTTGGATTTACTGCCGCTGCTGCTGCTGCTCGAGCTGCTGCTGCTGCTGCTGCTGCTGCTGGAGCTGCTAGAGCTAGACTTGGGCAACGGTGAGCTGCTGTTACAGCTAAGCTTGGGTTGCTTGCCGCTTCTGGGACTGACAACCGCTGCCCTGGGCTTCACCTTGGGCGCACTGGAGTCATCACTCGAATCGGTTAGACTGTGTCCCTCCCTGGGCTGGGCTTTCTTGGCCTGCGTTGCCGCCGCATTGCGTCCTCTTTTCCGTGTACCCACCGGCGGTTTGCATATCAACACAGGTGCCCGACGACGACTACAGTTCAGCATCTGTGTTATACCCTTCAGTTGCGTCTCTAGGGTACGCTGTAGACCCTCCTTCTCCGCCATGGGCATATCCTTCAGATTAAGTTTGCTATGTGCACGCAATGCCTTGGCCACGGCCCGCTTCATCAGCACCAAAGTATCCGGTGAGAAGTTCTTGACATCAAAGCTCATCTCTTCATAGTTGTCCGTATTGAATCCTTCCGCCTGCTGCACCATATGCATTATCTCACGCATGGCATCCGAGGGCAACTTGGCAAACAGTTTCTGTATGGCGCGTCGTTCTATATCGCTGACACCACCTGGTGGATACTCGGGGGTCTCCTCGTCCGTTGATTCATAGTCTATTTTGAGCAGGGCTTCCAGTTCGTGTTCCTGTATGAGTGTATGCGCCGGCCTAATGTCCATTTTTACCAAATCCTCCCCCCCTCCTTTGGAGTCCTTTGGTCCGCCCTGTCCAGTTTGTGTCGCACCCGATTGATGCTGGCACAGAACACCTCGATTAGCTGCTTGGCTCTGGTGCCCTCCCAGTTGCAGTCCACTTTGAGGCACTGCAGCATGGCCTGTTCCGCCTGCTTGGCTGCCTGCATTAGCTCCGCCAGATCGGACACCGTCAGCACCGTTTGCAGCTCACCTATCTGACCTTGGTAGGAGGCATGACCCCCCGTCTGATTGAAGGACTTCTCGTAGATCATTTTGGCCGGTTCGTGATATTTCTGGAAGATGCCATCCACATGGTTGCGAAACTCTGCCTCCGTCTTGAAGTAGTGCTTGTCCAGCTTCTTGGACAGCGAGTCCCATTTGGTGTTGAAAAAGTTGCGTGCATTTGTGTCCGCCTGATTGGTGAACGACTGCAGTTTCTTCAACTGCTCCCGACACACCGCCTGGATGCAGGCCGGCGCCGTCGTCCCCGACCTGCTGGCAACTGCTGCACGCGGCCTCACCCCGGTGCTGGGATCCTTGTTGCAGGGCACCTCCGGCCCCTTGGGCAGACCCTCCATTTTCTTCAGAAAGAACTTCTCCAGCATTTTGCCCTTGTGATACACCACATCCCCGGAATGATTGAAGGTGAAACAGTTGCGTATGACCTGCCGAAAATCCGCCGCTGCCTCCTCCACACAGTTGTAGTAGTTGTTCTGCATCCGCTTGATGATGGTGCCCACATCCATGGGTTTGTCAATGACCGTGTAGTAGGTGGGCACCTGCAGTATCTCCGTGTCCACCGGTTCCAGAAAGTCCAGGGCGAACTTCTTTTTGCTCACCTCATCGAGTACGTGCTTCTTGAAGTAGTGCATCTTGTTGGTATACCGACCGATCACACCCGGTGGCGGTGTCACTTCCGGTTGCACCCGATTTGGTATTCTTAGCTTCAGGGACAGCGTTTTGGGGCAGGCCTGGCGCGAAGGCGGGAAACGTGTCAGGGCAAACGTGTCAGTTGTACGGCAAGGACTTACCATTACTTAAAGACACCTCTAGCTATAGTTCCTCTCACGTTACCATAAAGCGTGGAAATGGCTGCAGCTCGACATCTACCGGAAATGCATACAATCCGCCTGGGATGACCTTGGGAAAGCGCTCTTAATTGGTCACAAATATTTTCAATAGAATATTTTGCAACGAAAATGTTGGATTTCCCTGCTGTCATTTTGTTGCCTGTCATTTTCCAATACTAGTCGAGCGACTGGCATAGTGTGTGCGTGTGTGTGTGGATAAGTAAGCGTAACAACACTGTTTTAAAATACTATATCAATCGACTTCTCAACAGACTAAAAGTATATGTACAATGTAACAAGTGAAAGCCACTTATTGTTGTGGTGTAGCGTGAGCAGCAAGCTTTTAAAACTGTTGCATGGGTATGGGTAGCCGAGGGTGGCTATGGACAGAGGAGACACGACTTTGTATACCCCTTATACCCATAAAAAATAGATAAAAGGGAAACATGAAGCTATGCAAATGTATATAGCAGGTGAAAGGAATCATTTCCGGCCAAATAAAGTACAGTCGAGCTTCTAAACTTTGTTATGTGGAAAATTCGTTCTATAGAATTGCAGTGTTCTGGAAATGACATCGCCATAAAGAAAACTTTGTTGTACAGAAGTTCTTCTTAGAGAAGTTCGACTATATATATGTATTACTGATCTATCTGAGCATATAAACGCCTCGATCTCAGTGTCTATAAGAGATAGAGTCACAAATTTTGTCATTTAGGTAGGTGTATACCATACGCAGATCAAGTTTGATTCAGTTTTACAAAACTTCGTCTGTGCCGAAGTTTTTATACCCTAGCAAGTGCTCGCTTAAATATTTTCGAAAAAATACTCTTTTTCCCATTTTCCGACCAATCGTTCGTATGGGAGCTATATGATATAGTCATCCGATTTGGACAAAAATTGGTAAAATTATGTGAAAGCATGTGAAACAAACAAATACAAAATTGCAGGTTGCTACCATTAAAAACAAAAAAGTTTTTCTAACTAAGAATGTTTTTCAGACCCAACTTTTGTATGGCAGCTATGCCATATAGTTGTCCGATTTTAATAAAACTTGGTAGAATTATAAAAGTGCATAGAAAACCTAGGAATACAAAGTTTGGACAGGTTTTCATTGAAAAGAAAAAAGTTTTTCATACTAAAACTAGTTTTCCGACCGATCGTTCGTATGGGAGCTATAAGATATAGTCAACCGATTTGGCCAAAAATTTGTTAAATTATGTGAAAGCATGTGAAACAAACAAATACAAAATTGCAGATTGCTACCATTAAAAACAAAAAAGTTTTTTTAACTAAAACTGTTTTGCAGACCTATCTTTTGTATGGCAGCTATGCCATATAGTTGTCCGATTTTAATAAAACTTGGTAGAATTATACAAAAACATAGCAAAGCTAGGAATACAAAGTTAGGACAGGTTTCCATTGAAAAGAAAAAAGTTTTTCATACTAAAACTAGTTTTCCGACGGATTGTTTCTATGGCAGCTATGAGATATAGTCATTCGATCCCGTCGGTTCCGACATATTAGTAGTGTGCGTGCAAAAAGAAGACTCTGTGCAAAATTTCAGCTCGATAGCTTTAAAACTGAGAGACTGGTTCAAGTAGAAACAGACAGACGGACGGACAAAGCTCAATCGTCTTAGCACTTTGATCAAGAATATATCAAATGAATATTTCTATGCGTTGCAAACTTCTGGGCAAAATTATAATACCCTTTGCAAGGGTATAACAAAGGGTACAGGGTATTTTACACTTAATTACAGTGCTCTTACTTGTTTTTCTAAGCTGTGATTGATTTTGTTACCATTTAAGTTTTTCATTAAATTTACTGAGATTTCAGGACCTTGATGACTGCACACAACTGGGACGTCTGCATCTTAGCGCACACGACTATCAGCCGTTCGCAATCAGAGTAAAGAATGTAACCATAATCACTTAGCAGTTTGGTAGACATCTAGAGAGAAGAACTCTAGCCCAAAGGGAAGACTCTAGCCGAATTTGCTTCTAAATTCGATGCTTTGCTCAATAGCTTAAAAATATTCAATGCCTACCTAACCATTATCTAGTTCATTTTGGTTTAATACAAGCTTAGGCTGTCTTTATACTGATTGACTCATAAGTACGGATAATATAGTAGGCCTAATTTCACCTTATACTAGAATATCATGTCTCATGCGTCAAACAGTTCGAAGACAGACAGATAGACTGGACTTACACGGTGAGGCAAACTTCATGGAGTTGTTTTAGTAGGCAAGAGAATCAGATGAGAATATCCCTTGAATATTCCGCCCACTAAGAGAACTTCAAGAAGTTTGCTTCACCATGTAAATCTAGTCATAGTGGTATAAACAAACGAAGATTCGTCAACTTATATGCCACATGTAAGATCAATTAAGAGAGAGAGAGAGAGAGAGAGAGAGAGAGAAAGAAAGAGTATAACAAGAAAGAAAGTCGGTCAAGCCCGACTATAACATACTCTGTACCAAGAAAATTTGTCTTTTGATCATAACTCGAAAACCGTTCATCCGATCTTCTTCATTCCTTTGACGGATCGATAAGTTATCCTAATAACTAAATATGTCCAGAAGGAATAAGCCATCTATCTTCAAAACTGTGGGAGATATGACGTTTTTTCCATATTGCGGGGGCGGGAGGGGGCGTGGCAAAAATTGAAAATAAACTTGATCTGCCTGCAGACATAAGAAGCATATGTCCCATACATGTGAAACCTCTATCTCTTACCATCTCTGAGATCTGTGCGTTCATACGGACAGACAGACAGACGGACAGACGGACATGGCTATATCGACTCGGCTGTTGATGCTGATCAAGAATATATATACTTTATGGGGTCGGAGATGCTTCCTTCTGCCTGTTACATACTTTTGCACAAACTTATAATACTCTATGTACCTACGGTACAGAGTATAAAAAGAGCGCTCGTGGACAGGCGGGAGTGTATTTTGGCTACTTAAAACTCGGACTAGGCGGACTTTCTCACTTGTGGTAAAGCGTTAAAGACCAGGAAATTATATCAAGTCATCTTGGAAACTAACTTCAAGATCTTCTAACAAGAATACAAAACTCAACAGGATACAGTAGGTCTCAGTAGGCCTTGATTCGATGATTTGAAGGTGTAGTCGGGTATATTAAACTGATTTCCTAGTATAGGAAGTAACTTCTATGGAATGCTGTCCATCACGTATTAAATGGACTTTGGGGGTCTGGTTTTTGTGTGTGTTTCAGCCCTGGGGTTCGCGCATGCGAAAAGTCACTTCCGGTCGAGCCATCTTGTAGTTATTGGATCAAGCAAATTGACATTTCTGACGTGGAAGTTAACAATTGAATGCATTCACTCATCTACTTGTAAGTTTGACTGCCATATAGCTTTACGTAGAAGTTGAGAAATCGAAGCCGAGACCCAACATACCACAAAAGAAAGCCAATCATAGGGTGTGTTTTAAATTAGTTGCGAAATATGCAAGGTCTGCCCAAGCCTCCAAAGGGACATGAAACCAGCATTTTCCTATCACTTTTAGGGATCAGCAAGCTGTCAGTTTTCGTTTGGAAAACGACATAAAAAACACCCACGACAAACATTCGCTGTCCCCGAGAAATGTGCTCATATTTGGCATAAATTACATGCCTTGGCCACATCCTCAAATAAGGGCGAGTGCGAGGGATTGGTTTCAGTTTTCTATGCTCGGTTTTTTTGGGTTTTTGTGATATGAACCACCATAAACAACAACCAGCCGAGCTCGTCGCGCACTCGTCGCGCTTCACACGCGCAAGGATCTGTTGGAAAAGGATCCAATTACAACAAACAACCAGAAAGATGCCTTGGGAACTTTGACTTGAAAAATGTTTGAATTTGTCGCATTTTTTGTGTGCCATTCTGCTGTTGTGGAGTATCTTTCATTTGTATCCATTGTCTGGTGGCTGTTGTCTGTTGTGAGAGCCAGCGTCGTGTGTCTGACGAGCGCGCTCTGGCCTGTCTATTGTCTATTGAGCTGCGTTTCACTTTCGTTGGGTCCTTCGGCTGGACGTGTGTCAGTCCTGTGGGTCATTGTTGTGACTTGTTGACCTTTTGTGGGTAAATTAGGCACGAAACGGACTTCTATGCAGGCGAATTATGCAATGAGATTTGAATGCGGCTCACAGAGCCCCGAGAAACGTGATCACGTCCCGTACACGCATTCGCCGCATTCGTTGCACTCGGTTTATGTTGGTGTAGGGCCGCGAGTCTGCTTCTGTGTGTCTGTGTGTGTGCGTGCGTGTGTCTATGTTTTTACCAATTTCCCCTTCTGCTGCTGCTGCTGCTGCTGCTCCACAGTTTTAAGATGGCGTCGCTGCCCAAAGTCAAAGCCAGCGCCCACGTCTCAAAAATGCAACCAAGAAAGAAAAATTTAACATTTTCTGGTTTTCCTTGTTGTTGTTCTTCTTCGTTCTGTTGACATTTCCAAAAATGTATTATCGCTGTTTGCTTGATTGGCGGCCACGTCTGTGCCTCTCCCTCCCTCTCCCGTCTCCCTTCCTCTGTGTGCACATGTGCATTGCATTCTACCAAAAATTGAATGCGTCGCTGCTGCTGCACTCAATTGCGTGGTTAATGCTAATTATTTGTTATTCCACACAACTGAAGTTGGGAAAACAGGCAACTGGGGAAAATGGATAAACACACAACTGGGAAGACACGCACACAAGACGTGCAATTGCTGGCGATTTCCGGCTGAAAATTGTTAACGAAACTATGGACATGACTGTACTTTATGATCAACTGTGGGCAATTGGCTGTAGCAGAAATACTGCTGAAGATTCGATAGGAATACTTCTGCCTTGATGTTATGTGTAATTTGAGGTACTTCTGAGGGCTGATCTCTTATCTTCTAGATGGCTTTGGCTAAAACATGAACTTAGAATAAGGTACTGTGTGACACACTAAAGGTATTAAGACCAGGGATGCAAACCGGTTCTGAACCGAACCGAACCGCTTATTCCAACTAGTAAACCGAACCGCAAACCAAACCGGCTTCCTATCCTATCCTATCAGAATTGCTGAACCGAAACGGTAAACGGTTCGGTTCGGTTCAGCTCTCCGACGAGTTCTAACTGGAATCGCTTTCCCCTAGCCAATGTTTTTGATTAATTTGGAAATTTGAATCGAGTCTCGAAGACAGTTTTTATACATTTCGTTCGACCCTCTACATAGGATGGCTTGACACAAATTTTACAACTTGTAATACTGTAAGTCTTCTGCAATGGCCCGCCTATCTCTAAATATCCTGTCATCAGTATGTCTTTTTTCTCTAGTAGAGAATATTTTCAATTTAATCTTCTTCAACTTAATTCAATCTTAGACAGGATGATGATGTATCCATGAAAGATGCATGGAACGTATTCTTTTCCAGCTGACATTCTCTCTTTTCGAAGGGCATTCCTCTAGGAATTTATAGACGAATTCTGGAAGTGCGACATAATAAACTATGCACATTCTTCTAATGATTTTAAAGATATTCAAATGGATTAGAAGAATGAAATTTCAAAAGGGTTCGAAAAGTCACATTTCTACAGAAATTATAATATTTCATAATGTGCCTTTGGGAACCACTGAACCGAACCGAAACCGCGGTTCAGTTAGCTCCAAAAACCATGTAATGAACCGAACGGTTTAGAAATTGTGCGAACCACTGAACCGAACCAGTACTTATTTTCGAGCGGTTTGCATCCCTGATTAAGACTCAAATCAGACTTAGGACCGATTACTAATCCTTTACATAGAGCTATCTGTCATCTAAACCTACATATAACAGAGCCAAATCTAAGTTTATCTGACACATAGCAGCTATTTAGAAGATAAGAAATCAGCCTTAAAGTTTAAGTACCCTATAGTTCACTAACCGATCCCCTAACTCTTCGTAGTGAGTAATTGCTATTGGACCAAGTATTTGTCTAACGAATATCCGCCAAACGTACCGATCGGTATGACTTTGCATTACCGGTCGTTAGTGTGGCGATGGGTGCACTCAATTGTTCTTGCTTTGGACTAGCGCTCTGATGCCTCAAGGTCATTACCTGTCATATAACGACGGACTAACGCTAGGTAACGTATCAGGTTGTTAGGTCTAGTAGTGATTACGGTTTCGGTTCTGTTATGTACCGAAACTCCAAGTATTATACGCTTCTTTTCGGTATACCAGTTTGATTTCCGTCCTAAACCAACAAGTTTCTATAGATCCTTCCTACCATAAGTATGTAGTTTTGTGGTTGTTGTTGTTTGACAAATTCTTTTTTTTATCTTTTTCTTTAGTCTGACGAGTTTGGGCACCACTGATATACATTTTTTAATCTTTGTTAGAACTAGAGCTCTTATTTCACTTATTTGAGTGTTTATGAGAGATTTTCCTAGATAAAGCTGAGAAGCCCTCTTTTCAAATAGACACAGACCCTGAGTATTACTTATTTATCTCTTTCAGAAAAGAGTTTGGCAATAGTTTGAGGGGAGAGTTTGGCGATTTGGACAAACAAAATGGAACAGGAATTATTTAATAGCAAAACCCTTTCTTATACCAAGGAAGAGTCCGTTTCTTATCTATCAGAATATACTTTGCCCCATCTTTCAGAAGTATCGCCTTCTTATCTCCCAGAAGTATCACAGAGTGGCACACTTCTATCCGAAAAAAGAGATACGTCGCTAGAATGCCCGCTAGAATATATTAAGGAAATGTTACTAATTCTAGATGATTTTCATGGTCTGAGTACGAATCTGTTTTCGGAAATGATCTGCCTCGTCTAAATTACTTATTAAAAGGCATATTTTGCCCTTTTGTGGCCTAGTGTAATGGGAAACAGCTTCGTTTGTTTTGAATCACTTTGATTTTATCGAAAACTAACTTTTCGTAGTTTTCAAATTAACTATTCCAATTAATTTTGCGATTTTTTTAAGCAAAAGATATACAATTTTGGATACATGTGTTCAAAATGACCATTTGTTGTACAGCCCATAGATATGCAATAGTTGTTACGGGTGATTTTCACTATTACTAAATTTATACACACATAATATATCAAAGTAGATGCCCTTTAAAGTATGCTATGGTAAATGCAAATAAGTATCCTCATAATAAGGAAATGGAATAAATGGAAGTGGCTTCCCTTTTAAAGATAATTGCTTAAGTAAATAAAGTTTGCATACTTTGAAGGGCATTAATCACAAAAAAAACAGAGTTTTTAGTGATCTTACATAGCATATTTTTGGGCAGTAGACAATTTAATAGTCTTGATCACATGCCTTCAAAATGATATATCTTAGCTTGAAAAAATCGCAGAATTGTTTGGAATAGTTTGATTTGGGGCTGAGAAGCAATACTTTGCAAAAATATCAGGAAGATTTAATACCATAGTACAGATTACCCATTAACCTTCTCTGAAGAGAGTGAAAATGTACATTTAAAGCAACTATTAGCTCCAAAATATCTAAAAGTTACTAAAAATCTAGACGAGATAGACGATTTCCGTAAACTGAGTCATTTTTAGCACCCAAATATCATTAAGTATCTCATTTATACTTTTCTGCAAAACAGCTTGTCAGTGAGCTTCTACTTCCACTGCAAGCTCAGTAGCTTACTGGTATGCAATGTGCAAATTGCTGGCGTCGATTGCTCTCCTGCTCTGGCGTTTCTGCAGGTCTTAGCCTGCCGCTCCAATTGCTTAGCTCTTCTAAAGGCAACATTGTTCTGTTATCGAACGTCTATCGACAACTGTCGGAAAGGTAAGCCACGCAGTGGGGTTCTAGGTTTAGTATGTTTTCAGCTCTGAGTCAATACACAGAAATCCACAAACCAAATGATACTTATTCTCGTTTTGTAAGAACAGACTAGGAAAAGGACATTTAACGAGAAATATAAGTCGATGAAGCTGATCAAAGTTGACTATATTTATGATTCATTGCCTTAAAGAGGAAGTTAGATTGATGCAACATTTCAAAGGACCCACCCAATTGAATAATGAGCAAAGTCTTAATGAAGACACATGCAAAATGCTCTTAATTAGTTTCCCATTTAAAAAGGGGTTTGAATGGCCTTGCAAAAATCTAGAGAATTGCAAGGACTTTAAGCAGCTGGGGGAGAATTGACATTGACAGACTGTCAATAAGGAAACCCTATAAATGAGTGTGTGTGTGTGTGTGGCACTTGGATTGTAATTAATGGTAGGCAATATTTATTTAATAGCAGCGACACTTTGTCTCCCCGGACCACTCCAAAGATTGTTTTTAATGGCCTGCCACTCAACTTGCCACTGCCACTGCCACTGCCACTGCCATTGCAGCGTCTCAACAGTTGTCTTTGTTGATGCTGCAGTGGAACAATGCAAGACAATTTTTCGGCCACTTGTCAAAATAATTTGCGCCTGTCTTGGAATGGTTGCTGCTGCTGCTGCTGGGATCTCCACGTAGGTTACCTGCCGTGCAATTGTTGACTTAGTTGTTTGGCAGACACGAAAAATGGGAAAAATGTGTGAAAATTTCTTAAGCAAACTCAATGTAAGGGGGTAGGGGTGGGGGAGAGCCAGGTAGGCAGCAGCCGAACTTAGTTGTAGATTAATGCGATTATGCTGCTGCAGTTTTCCAACCCATTCCCCCCTCTGTGCGACTGTTCGACTGCGCGACAAGTGATCGACCAAATTATCACCTGTGCTGCAAATGCCTGAGAATCGATAGTTCAATAACCCACCAACAATGGAAACCAAAAGAATGACGAGAAATTATGGCACACACACGCACAAAATACAACAAAAAAGAAACGAAGGACGAAGGATACAAAACCAAAGCGAATGCCCAAATCGCTGGCTGCTTCTGTTGCGGAGGAGGAGAGGGATCGACAACAGGATACACATGCGGCAACAAATCCCTGGGAAAAGTTAACTTTTTGATTCGATTTGAGAAAAAGGAGAAGGAAAAGTCACACGAATAGAAAAGATTCTCCAGTTGCCAGTTGGCGTTTTGTTTTCGTTTGGGAAAAAAAAAGGTAAATAGGAACATGTTGCAAGTCAGAGGGTGAGCTGTGGCTCTAGGGTGCAGCAGCGGCAGCTGAACTGCAGCAGCAGGTTGCATCATGCAATAGAATAATAATAATATGGCAAGATTGGCCAATTGTTGGATTTTTGTTTGGGCGTTTGGGTGACCCAGCTTTGGTGTATAAGAGATCCAAAAGCTGGGACAGCAACCGCAGAAAAGCGAGCGAAAAAGCTTTTGTTTGCCAAATTGTTGCTATTTTTAAAGCAAATTTTTGTTTATGAAAAGCTTGCTTGAGGCCAAGCAGCTATTATGTAGATTCAATAGTTTTTGTAAGGTCTGCGTAATAAATATAAGGTTAAGCTTCTTATAGTTTGGTAACTGGGCTATGGAGGCTGCAGGAAATAGGTTCCCAATGGAGTAAGGCCACTTTGGAGTGTAACTTACTTCTTTTGAGTATACAATTTTTAGCACAGTAGGGCTAGATCGACTCTTTTACTTGTTTTTTTACCACTTTTTCATTTTATAATTAATAATTCATTTCAAATTACGGAAACATGTGAAATTTTAGAACTCATATCAACTTTTTTTCTTTTAGATGATCCGAGAACGACCGCATAACAACTTTGGCTCGAGGTGCTTTCGAATATTTGCTGTCACGGACTTGTTTATTGATATTTCTCATGGTTACTACAGATTTTGTGACCGGGTGTGGTGCAGCGGGTGGTGTGTGTGCCTGTTTTGAAAGACTCTTCAAAACCTCGCACACTCGGTCACCTTTACCAGCTGTTGGCGCCAGCTGAGAGGTAGCTTAACATGATTGGGAGAAGCTCGGCCTGGCTCTTTGGCGCTGTGATGTCAATTATTTACTTTAGATATAATACCATAACTTGTATATGAAATAAATAAAACAAAATTGTTCATATCTTCAACAAAAATACACTAGCATAAGTTACAGTCGACCCTGAACAACTTTAAGATACACTTTACCCCGGGAAGTTAATGTTTAATAAACTTCCTTTGTGTTAATTAATAGTATATTATCTTAAATGTGAAAATTTCAGCATCATGCCAGCAAACAGAGCATGCGCCGCAGATAAGTATGCAACGTTTTTTTTTTAAATTAATAGATCTGTCATTTTTTTTTCAATCTTAAAGAAAACTACATTTTTACAAGTCTCGAACCCGGAATTCCGACTCCTCATTTACTGTAAACCGAACCTCTTTAGACACAAAAGGCTGAACTTGATCCTTTTTTAAGCCTATATGTCAAAAATATGTAAAAATTTGCCCTACTGCCTAATGATTTCTTAATATCGGGCCGGTTTTAAGCGACTGAGTCTTAGTCTCTATTTTTTTAGCATCGTCGACTTCAAAGCTTATTGAATAATTCAGAAAACAAAAGCTTATCATTACTTTGGACACATTTTACATATGCTAGATACCTTTTTTGAATATTCCATTCAATTCCATTCAATTCTCATACGATATGTGTGGTTTTTAGGTCGAAAGCGTTTTGTAAAACACATGAGATTAAATTGTTTACTAAAAAAACTTATTGATTAGGCTTAACCAAGGTTCGAACCAAATTGTTCGCCTAAAAACCTCGAACCTCAAATTTCTGAACCCTAACTATGCGTAAATTTTGTTTTGAAACCCATTTAAGCATGTTGGGTTACCATCTGAAAAATGATTTCTATTGGATGATTTCCCGTATCCAGCAGAAAATCATCCAAAGGCTATGAAAAACGAGAGCGTAAGTTAAAGTCGGCCCTGCCCGACTTCGAAATACCCGTTACTCAGTTCAATTAGTGTTTAATAACCTCATGCGGCTCGGATAAGTATGCAACATTTTTTTAACTCGGCCATTTATTATCTGATCCTTTTGAAAATGTATGAGATTGTAGATATTGGCCACATAGACTACACTGCAAAATCTGAACTCGATATCTTAAAAATTGAGGGAGTTATTCAACATTTTTTATTGCGGAGGCGGGAGGGGGCGTGGCCAAAATTTGAAACAAACTTGATCTGCCTACAGACAATACTAGCTTACATCTAAAATCTGGTTGCTCTAGCTCTTCTAGTCTCTATGATCTAGGTGTTCATACAGACGGACGGACGGACGGACGGACGGACGAACGGACGGACGGACAGACGGACATGGCTATATCGACTCGGCTATTGATGCTGATGAAGAATATACTTTAATATACTTTATGATATCGGAGATGCTTCCTTCTGCCTGTTACATACATTCGCACGACTTTAGTATACCCTTTTTACTCTACGAGTAACGGGTATAATGATCAACCTTGTCTGAAATATCCTCTAAATCATCCAACGGAGCTGAATATCAACTAGAGGATATGGCATATGATCATCCTTTGGATTATTTTTAGTTCCTTTGGTTGTTAAAAAAGATATTTAAGATAAATCCAATCCAAATGAATATTTTTAAGATGCCTTTTATTTCTGTGTACTTATATTGACTCGACTAGACAATATCCTAGACAATATCCCATAACTCATAGCAAACAGAGTAATCATCGAGGGTAAAGCCTCGCACTCCTACCCAATTGATTTAGGGCCTGCATACGCCCTGTTTTAGTTCTAGTTCTTACTTGGAAAGGCATAAACAAAGTTTAATTTGTAAGTACCAAGAATACTAACAAATTTTCCGATTAATACCTTCTGCCTCACTTAAAGAAACCACACATTTTGTTACCATTCATCTTTGAACTTGATTTTCTCTTAGAACACATTCAGCTCTCTCTCTATGTTATGTTTTCCGCACGATCTGTAAAGTTGTCTCTTCTTCTCTTCCCACCCAGTGTGACATTTGTGTTTCGCTCTCCAGAAAGCTTTACGGGTTCTGTTGCTCTTCCCTCAATTCCAACCTGGCACCAGCCACGTTCCACGTGTCTGCCAGTCGCTGTAGTTTAATCAAAAACAAGTCGCCCCACAGCTCTGACTACAGTTTCAGTTTATTTTGCGCGCGCGAAAATGGCGACGTAGCAATGCCAAAAATAAGCAAAAGCCCACGGCACACACACACACACCCGCACGCACGCTCTCACTCACACGTCAAGCGTCAGGGTCAGAGCTTTTTTTTTGCTCTTTTTGTTGTGTGCAAAAATGCTCTCTGATTGGTCGGCTTGCGAATTTCGTGAAATTTCGCGAACATGTTAGGCGAATCGAAAGTTTGCACATAAGAGCTTCGGGGGCCGACAGCAGCTCGGCTGGCGTTCGGCTGGCAGTCGGCTGGCCTAGAGGGAGAGAGTAGGCGCCCGCGAAAAGAGAGTGGGTATTTGCGTGTTTACGCAATTTGTTGTTGTTTTGCAACTAGTTTTTTTTGGTTGTTTTTGGTTGTTTTTGTGCGTGGCCGGCATTTTGCTCTTGAAATTGGCTTGTTTTCGCCAGCGAAATTCAAGTTCAAGTTTAGGGACGGCGCGCCCCGTCTCTCTATGTGCCTGTATGACGCAACTTGTTGCTGTTGTTTACGAGAGAGAGAGAAATGGCTCAGTTTGGCAAAGAAGCGATGAGTTGGAATTGGCACTGAAGGGCCCCCCTTCCGTATTGACACTCAACACACATCAAACTAATGGAAAAATTCGTTGTAAACAACAAATTCAAAGAGAGAGAACCTTCAAAATTGTTGATTCATCCGCTCATATTTTTTTAGCTTTTTTGCTGTAAACAAACCCAACAAAATTGTGTAACAATTAAGCAGAATTTGACCCTGAAAACTAAAGTTCTGGCACAACTGGCGGCCCTTTGTGGGTATTTTTGTTTTCGTTTCTGTTTTGTTATTTGCAAAAAAAAAACAGAAGAAAAAAATAATAATAATGTTTTCGTAGAATCTAATCGTGGCGGGACGGCATAAAGGGCTGCCGGCTGTCTGATAATTTTATGCTGCCAGAGAGCTTTATATACATAGTTTTATTTTTGATTCTCAATTCAGTGAGTCAGTAGTTTATGTGAGAGGAGAGCAAGTATATAATGTACATACGTACAGTCAGAGCTTTTTTTTGGCCACAGACATGTCAGTGTGGAACGACCACTCGAAAGAGAAACCCTTAGTTAATTTATAGAACTCAAGGTCAGTGCTCGTTGCGAACTTACAACGGGGAGAAGAACAACAACAACAGCAACAACAACCGAAACTTGTATGTAACCTCGCCCCAGAGCCAGAGCTCTCCAGCTCTCCAGCCAGGGTGTTTGTACATATGTAAAGCTCCGTGTATGTTGGCATTTTGCATAATGACCGCGTTGTGTTCACATCGATCTCGCCGCAGCCAAACATTCAACATCGAATTTCGCTCAAATCCCATCGAGAAAGTGTCGCGGAAAATGCCCAAAACTTGTGCAGAAATCTATAACGAAATTCATAACCAAAATCGAATCCAAACATTTGTGTGTGCCTAGAGAAACGTGGTTTTTGTGTACCCCCCCCACCACCACCGAGAAGGTAAGCCAGTTGAATTTTGCTAAAAATAAACATGGTTCTGTCTAAGGAAACGCACCCCACACACACATGCCTGTACTTTTTCGGCAGTTTTTCCTCAAAATGCTGTTTCCTCGTTTTCCACATGTGCAGCAAACTGCAACTGCAACACTCGAGTGGCGTTGGCGGCACAAATGGCATGGCAAGGGCAGGGGCAGGGGCAGAGCCCTGGCCCTTGGCGTGGGTTGGCTATTTATAGAAAGTGCAGTTGTATCTAAATACACATACATACATACACATTTAAGCGAAATTAACAAAATGGCGTGGCCAAGTTGAAGTCGCCACAGAGCAGTTGCAATCGCGTTCGCGTCTCCCGCCCCGCCAGCGCAACACATTTAGCTGATCATTTCAAGTAGTACAGTGGACACTGAAACAAAGCGAACGAAGGAGTGCGACTAAAAATTTCAATTATCTTAATTCCTCTGACGCATGCAGTGCGGGAAATCGTTTATAAATGGCTCTAAGTTGCAGTATATAGCATTCAATTCTCTTGTATCAAGAAATTTTCAAGTCAAAAGTACCTTAAAACTGAAGGCAAACTAATATAAAATATTTATTGAATATTTAAATCAAGAATTTTCAATTTCAAAAGTATATTTAGTATAGAAGTTCCTGATACAAGTAATGCAGGAATATTCTTAGTTAGTTTTCTTCATTTAATGGTATTAAGTTAAGTTTTAAACTGTGGTTCCATCAGCTTGAGAAAAAAATTAAGAATTGCATACTTGATTTCAGTATTCTTGTTCTTAAACATGAGAATTTCTTGATAGTTATACTCTGTACCGTAGGTACATAGAGTATTATAAGTTTGTGCAAAAGTATGTAACATCCAGAAGGAAGCATCTCCGACCCCATAAAGTATATATATTCTTGATCAGCATCAACAGCCGTCTGTCCGTCTGTCCGTATGAACGCACAGATCTCAGAGATGGTAAGAGATAGAGGTTTGACGTGTATGGGACATATGCTTCTTATGTCTGCAGGCAGATCAAGTTTATTTTCAATTTTGGCCACGCCCCCTCCCGCCCCCGCAATTTAGAAAAAACGTCATATCTCCCACAGTTTTGAAGATAGATGGCTAGTTCCTTCTGGACATATTTAGTTATTAGGATAACTTATCGATCCGCCAAAGGAATGAAGAAGATCGGATGAACGGTTTTCGAGTTATGATCAAAAGACAAAATTTCTTGGTACAGAGTATGTTATAGTCGGGCTTGACCGACTTTCATTCTTGTTTTTTTAACTTAATGGTATTTATTTTTTTTTTCTACTTAAATCAAGAATTTTCAATTTCAAAAGTCTATTAAGTATAGAAATTCCTGATACAAGTACTGCAGGAATCTTCTAAGTTAGTTTTCTTCACTTAATGGTATTCACTTTACAATTTACATTTAGGGTTTAAGTTGTAAGACAGTAGATCTTTCACTTAGCGGAAAAAGTAAGAGTTTTGTACTTGGATCAAGAATTTTGTACCTCAAACAAGAGCATTTTTTTGACACAAGTTTTAATAAATATATTATACTTTAACTAACTAAGCAGAACTTTTTTTATCGCAGAAAATGGGATAGGTAATATAAAGCTTCTTCTGAGGGATCTTAAGAGGGCGCTTTTGAGAGTTAAGGATCGGTTTCTTTCTAGTGTAGCAGGATATGCAAATTTATCTTCTGCGCCATAACAATAAGTATTGGAATTATCTAAGAAAACTAGAGAAAACTGGATAACTTTACATCTATAACAAAGGTACACAGAGTATTTGAAGTTTGTGCAAATCGATGTAACTGTAACAGAAGGAAGCATCTCCGAGGTTTCGACCTCGAGCCGGCTAAAAACCTCAGTTTAATAAAGAAACAGCACTATCCCTAACAACATATTTTATATTAATTGTATTGAATCTGAATTGAATTGAATTTCTAGAAATCATTTGAATAGCTCTAAGATCCTTATATGGAATATTGTCCCATGAGGGAAATGGGACTATTAGGAATGTAGTCGGATGAAAGCAATAGGTGCGGAATCACATGTTTTAAAATGATAAAAAGTCATCCTTAGAAACTCCATCAAGTCGGTATAGCTAAGAATCAATTTGGTCTATCGGCATCCCTTGCAGAGGGTCCATCAGCGAATCGAAATTTAGCCGAATTCCAAATGAAAGTTTAACAGGGAATCGCAGCTTTCAGCTGCTACTGCAGCAACAAAATGATTACTGAGCATACACTTTCGTTGGTGCAGTCTAGTGCAGAGTTCTTGACCGACTTGCTTGTTTTAATGGTTCTTCATTTTGTTAACTTTCTGCATGATTCAATCTTTAACATTTAGGAGATGTTGTTGACTTACTTGACCCATCTCTAAACGAATTTACAGATGTTTACATAAAAGATACATATAAAACATTGATTTCAAGCACTCCATTCTAGTTTTTTATTTATTTTAAATTAGAATGTAGAGTGAACTTCTTCTAGTAAACTCTAAATCACTTTACTATATAAGTAGTTTTTAGGAAAAATGCACTCGAGAGGTAAGTAAAACGAAAAATGTGGACTACTTTTGCTTCTTGAGGAAGACTAGAAGATTTAAAGTCGTTAGCAAACTAATTTGTAGTTGTAAAAATGAACAGAATAAACGCATTTATGTCTTCAAGACAGGTTTTGAGGAATATATTGTGAATAGACCAATTCGTTGACAAAACGGAGATAGCACAGATTGTGATTTCGCCAAACTGTCACCAAACCTTTTCCCCTATTCAATCGCCAATTACTCTTTTTGACTAGAGAGTTAAGAAACACGACCAAATGCTTGCAGGAATCAATCAGCTACCCAAACTCTGCCTATTTATGGAGTCGATGTAGATATTAGACAAGCACTTAAGATACATTTTGGACCTTAACTTTAGTACTATTTAGATCAGTGGTACAAACCGGTTCTGAACCGAACCGAACCGGCAAATCTGTTGATAAGCCAAACCGGCTTTGTTTTGAAAATGCTGAACCGTACCACAAGCCATGAAACCAAATGGTTCGGTTCAGTACGGTGTACTGACAAGTTTTAAGACCTAAATCGCTTGCTTTTTGACAATGATTCTTCTTAGGTTTGGAAATCAAATCTTCTTTTGTGTGATTATCTGGATAGTTGTCTTGTTTAACCAATAAAAATAGATATTTTTGTACATGGGTAAGATTTGAAGCCAGAACTGTTTGAAGATAGCTTAAAGTGCGACTCAAAAGTAACTATTAAGATGTGACATGAGGGTTTTTTGAGGGTTTTGGTTTTGAGGTATAAACCGGAAGTATTTTTGTTTGTTTTTCTGTTCAATTAACTACCTCACATCATAAGAACATACTGTCATAATTTCTATAATTTTATTTTGGCCATTTATCCAACAAAACTTCTTCTTAGATTCTCGAACTCCGTTTATATGGGAAGTTTTACTGTAACTTGTTTGCCTTGCCTATTTCTCTCCCTCGCCATGTTTTTTGTTTGCTTTCGCCTAATTTTTTTTTATTTTGTGCGTTTTTTACACAATTCTGAAATTCGAAATGTTGCCTTTTGCCTATCTATCTATGCAGGTTTCTGTGTGTGTGCGTTGCAAAAGTGCAATGACCCATGCGTAGAGCCCCCGAAAACGCTGAAGTCGCGGGTATACGTGCTACTTTCCATACACATACAGACCAAACACTCACACACACACAGAGCCGGAGAGATAGATACGCACACACAAAGTTGCAGCAAATGACGCGCGCGCGATAAATGTTCAACGTTTTCATTTCTTTTGCCCTCCGGTTTTTGTTGCTGTTTCGTTTTCGTCTCTTGTTGCATTTTGTATCAAAAACTATCTTTCGGGTTATTGTTTGCTTTAGAGACATGCATAGACATAAATAAATATCTGCTGGATATTTTTCGTATACGTTTTATATATGCAATATGCTGATATCTTTCATCTTCGCCGCGCCAGTTTTTCCCATTTTCGCAGTCATTAGCACCCAAGTGCCAGATAGAGCTCGAGTCCTTGCTCTGCACGATACCTTTGTGCAGTCCTTCTGGGCTTCTGTTTGGCCAGCACAAACAAGAACGTGTCCGCTAATTGAAGAGATTTTCGTCAAACACTCAAGTGGCCAGTAGAAGAGTTGTTCGCTCTGGACCACCGCTGATGTTTTGGTAGCAGGTAGCCGCCGAAAAAGGGTTTAGTTTTTTTGCATTCAAAAGTGACAAATGAGAAATTGCATTGAGCATTAGTCTCAGACATTGATTGAGTTCAAATCTTCCCTTCGTCTGTTGGCGGAAATACCAGGAATTGGTTTTACTTCTTCTCGTTTGCATGCTAACGATACTCCACAACAGTGAACCGGAAAAAAAAGGGTTAAGATCATAAAACTGGGTTTTCAGTTTTCCCTGGAACAATTTTGGCACATTTTCGCGAAAATCATAAAACCCCTTCGCGCGCTCATAAACGCACTTCAATAACCCAGACCCAGTCCAGCCCTGATAGCAACTAATCGCGAAAATGTCTAATGTCTATTTGAAGTGCAGTTTGCCAACAATTGAATACGAAATTGAAATGCGATAAGATGCATTCGAATGCATGACCCAAAACTCTCTTTGTCTTTTGGCAAGGTTCAAGGCCAACCGACCGGACAAGTCTACCTGCACAGTTGCATTTTAGTTCATTAAGACGACTTTATTTTCATTTTTCATTGACTCACTCGGCTTGCGGTTGGATTATGTGCGGATTTTGGTTGTGCTAATCTACCATAATGAGGATGAAGCTGTAAGCTGAATGCTCAATCTTCCTCAGTCAGAAAGTCAACACTGACCAAAGGGCGGATAATCCATTTAAGGGAATTTTCATGTGAGCAGGCAACACATGTGAAACACTGAAAAAACTGCAAAGGGACCGCCTGTTTTCTAGTTAGTTTTTCTTCGGTTTTTTCTTTTGGGTAAGACTTTCACTAAGACCCGCGTACAAATTGATAAGATTATGGAGTCGTACAGTGAACACTGCTTAAAGTAGGTAGGTTGGGTGTGTACAAAAGTTTTGAAAACTCTCTAATTTATCTTTATGGTAAAAAAACTAGGCTTTTTAATTGGATATTTTGTCCAATTTCTTAAATTAAAGGATAAAATCCATGCCCGATTCTGTACTGACGGGTTCCGTACGTGTTTTTGGGTTCCTCGTACCTTTCCAACCAGAAAATAGCATTCTAATTCTTAATTCAACTACTTAAGAAATAGTATTTTGAAAATATTTTCACATATATCATGACATTTCGTCGATTTCGATATGAAAATAAAGCAGAAGACAAGTTGGTAAAGGGTGTAATGACCCGCCCTTTTGATCTCGAAGCACCAGAGAGACTAGCCCTAGCCCTAGACTAGCCTAGGTAGTTCAGCGGTGTTAGTCCAGCGAATCTTGTACATTTATCTACTTAGAAGGCGAGGTTATCTTCCAAAATTCAAGAGGGAAAACACTTTTGAAACACTTTGTAGACGACCTTTGATTGAACACCTTTAAAAATATGAAAAATATGCCAATTGTTGACTAAAAATCGAGTAAAATACCGATCAACTATCTAAGACTATATATAAGCCCAGATACAAACCTAAGCCTTACTTTTGATTAGTATAGGAACCGGTCTGCTAAACGAACCTAACAATTTCCAACGTGTTTGTAACCCAAGAGCCAACAAGATGCTTGAATTCATTAAATTTATAGCAAGAGGGACTTACCGCTTATGCCAATAGCTGATTACAAATAAAAGTATATCTAAACTGATCTTGTGCGTTCTCGTTTTCAGAACATTTGTAACATTTGCATTTAAGAGCACCTCTTGTCGTGTCCCCAGCACTTATACACATAACGACGGCGTCATGTTAGCTCACTGTGCCATTGCTACTTATACTTTTCGGTGCGGTGAGCGAGTTTTTATTGAATTATACTCATTTTAAGAACAATTGGTCATAAAAATGACATGTTTAGAGTTGAAGGCAACCTATTTTCGTATATTTGATGAGACAAACAACATTAAAATGAACCGAACTGTGATCTTTGTTAGTTTTTGGCACGGTTCTGGGTGAAATTTGCTATAATTAGGTTTAGTATCGGCTTAATTCACTGCCTTAAATAAGTTATTTCCATGGCGCTGACTTTAATCGAGTTGTAGTATTTAGAAACTTGCCAAAATTTTTCACAAATTTTGTACTTCCATGTTCAGTTTCGCAAAAATTTGGCGATTTGAAAACGATTTTTAGAACAAAACTAAATTTTGCGAATATGAAAATGTGAAAAGCTGTAAGCCAGTGTTCCCCAAGAAGAGAGCCTCTCTCTCTCTGACACTTCGGCAAGCATTCGGTGTGAAATTGAGCATCGCTGAGTGCTTTCCCTGCTGCATTGCATTTCCTTTACCTTTGATCTTCACTGTGGCTTATTTATGATCTTAGATTATGGCGCAAGTTTTCATTTTTTTTTTTGATTATTATTTTTTTATATTGTTAAGTATGTATTTCTTGCACTATCAGCTTGGCGAGGTGAATGCACTTGCGAACTAGTTTCGGGCAGCTCCAACACAACGCACAAGCCAGACTACAGACTCAGCCTAACGCCAAAAAAACCGAAAAAAACACAAAAACACGAAAAAAAATAATGCAGTTCGACTGTAAAATGCGGTTGACCTTAATTTCCCAACAAAAAACGAAAAAAAAAACCGTGATTAATGATTGGACAAGCCAAAAAGTGGAGTGGAGGCGTGTAGAGGAAACCAAAAATTAATGATGAGCAATTAAAAATAAAATGTGAAAATGTGAAAAAGATGCAGTACTGGGTACAGGCTGCATCAAAATGCAAAAAAACTATAGACAAACAGGTGAATGGTTAATAAAAAAGTAACGGTTGTGCGCGACCGTTAAACCAAATTTGCATACAAATCAAGGTCTGGCCAAAATTTGCATAACTAAGAAAAAAAGGCCAATAAATTTTGAATTGAATGCTGTGAATCCTGGCAGCGGCTTACCTAAGTGAAAAGGAAACTCAGGCCGAGAGTCGAGACGATTGCATAATTACAAAATGGCGCTTGCAGTGCTGCGAGTGTGTGTGTGTGTGTGTGTGAGTGCGTGTGGCTGAAGGGGTTCAAATTCAATATTAAAAACCAAAAACCAAACAAAATTACACGCTGCAGACCAGTTTTCAACCTGCAGGCCAGTTTCATTAGCAGTTTGGGCAGTTTAACAAAATGCAGAAACGAAAAAAAAACTGGCCAGCCCTCCCTCTGGCTCTCTTGCTCTCACGCACACACACACACAGTGTCTGTGGGTGCCAATGGCAAATGCAAGCAAAGAGTGCAACAACGCAAAAAACAGAACGAAAACAAAAAACGCACACTCACATGCCATAACTGCAACTGTTAGAGCGAGATGGCTACAGCCAAATACTCTGGCTCTCTGGGGTGTAGCACAGTTTTTCCTGCTTCGAACAGTTCCCCTCCTGGGCCTGTTGTCTCTGTGTGCGTGTGCTGTCTCTGTCGCACGCCCTTCGGGAAATTTGGTCTTCAATGACTTGCTGCATAAGAGCGCCGTGGCAGTTTTATTCAAGTTTGAGCGCTCGAATCTGCAACAACGTGCCACGCAAAACGCTAAAACAAAAAAAAAAGAAGAAAAATTACAAATTATATATCAAAAAATTATAAAATAATAAAAACAACCAACAACCAAAAAAAGAGTGTTGCAAAAATATCCAAAAAAAAAACTGCATTTGACTCTAGCGAGTGCTTGTGCTGCTGGCGTGTGTGTGTGTGTGTGTGCTTGTGTGTGAGAGTGTAACAACAAATTATTTAAGCTAAACTTTTGAACAAACAAAGGCCATGTGAGAGTTGGAAAACCCTACAAAAAAAACAAAAACATTTAAGCAAACAAAATATCAACTTACTTTGTGGAAGGAAACCTACGCCCTGCGGCGTTATAGTACAATTTTTTGTGGTAAGATTTTGTTGTACTTAAAAATTATTATAAATTTAAACATTAACCTTCAGGCTTACGTGTAAAAAATTGTTAAAAATTTTAAACTGGAAAATCCTCAAACCGGTTTCCTAAGTGCATGCGTTTCAATGACGTTCCAAACAAACAAAATGGTGAACGCCAAAAAGCTTTCGCCCTTTTTCAGCTTTTTGGCGATCGCGGCGTATGCTTGATAAGCCCGCTGTATAAGAGTTGTATAAGAGTGACGACTGCGCTACCTGCCTAATATTGCGCAAAAACACAAGGCTTCCCTTTTTTTTTATTGGAGTTGAACTCCCGGCAGGTTTCCCTCCTAACAAAAGGAACAATAACTCTAGATCTTTTGCGCATTTTCCGCACTCATCGATTGTTTTTCCCTGCCTTTGTGCGACTGATTGTCTTGTTTGACATTTCCCTTGTTGTTCGATTGCCATTATCTGCTGCCGATGATGATGATGATCCCTACCTGTTGTAGAGACTCCACGCCCATCTCGTGCTCTCACACACACACACATGTGCCGGACGACTGCATGTGCCCAACATATGCTGTCCAGCATATGGCTCTTACTCCACTTGAGGTTTTTCAGTTGAAATACGACGACGACGACTACCACTACCCGGACTACTAACCACCCTCGTGACGCCGCGGAAAAAGGAAGAAAAAAAAACATAGGAAAAACAAGCCAGAAAATGAATGAAAATTATTGCTTTCCACTTTCCAGTCCTCCTCCAAAAAACGAAAAAAAAAAAAAATTATATGTAAAGTAAAACGCGCGAAAAAGCAGCCGGAAAAATACGCGCACACGTCTTTCAAGGGATGTTTGCATATTTTTCCCCATTTTTTTATACACGTATTCCTGCCACCCCCCCTGCTTCTGCTCCTGCTCCTGCTCCTGCTCCTCCTTCGCCATCGCAACAGCGCTTTCACTTTTTATGGCGCATAAAACGTAGCCGGGGGATGGGCCTCAGTTTTAGAACCAAGACTTTCCGGGGGTAGGGGGGTAGGACGGAAGCTGGGTAGGTAGGTGACCAACATCATGACTGCCACCCACCCAGCCAGCGAATATACAAGATTTTTGCACACCTGTGTGTGGGGTGAGGCAGGAGAGCAGGGGGGGGGGGCGGGAAATAAAAAGCAGCTACACAAAATGCTGCAAAATTAAGAAACATCTAAAGACTTCTACACAGATTTGAAACCAGTTTGGCGTGTGGCCTTGAAGCATTAGTTGTTTTGGACACAAATTTGTTATTGTATTTGTTAATTATATAATATTTAAAGTTAAGGGAAAAGAATGGTTCAGGGCATACGGAAAAATGCCTAAATCGTAAGTCAAGCTTACTTGAAACCGAAACAGCATTGTGAACAGGGTAATCCCTTATATTCCTAAGCCCAGCCAAAAATAGGAATGATTTGAACCCACTTTTTTCAAGACTGAAAAGATCAGATTTATCCCCTTTATCCATTTATGTCATAAAGCTTAACTCAAGCCAAAAGAATCGAGTAATCCGAAAGCAGCATTATTTCAAGCATTTTACAGTTTCCTTTCCTCCTCCATATGTCCCATGTCTAAAATGCTTTCTATACATTTTCCCTAACCTTACCAACATTTGGCATTGAATTGAGTAGAATATCCTGTGCATCTTGTGCCAGGATTACTTTAAGAATACAAAGATTGAATTCATCGCGCCTAATTTTTCGATTTTTTTAAAGAAATTTCAGCCCAAAAATAGATTTACAATCGCAAAATATTTGCGAAAGTGAAAAAGTGAGGTTCTTTGATGAAGTACCGATTTCTCATTCTCTAGATAGCTGCTAAGTGTCAGATAAACTTCGATTTTCCTCTGTTATTTGTAAGTTTATGTGACAGTTAGCTCTTCTACATCCCTCATCATGAATTAAAATGCTGACAAACTATTTGCTATGCTAAAATATTGACCATGTTGTTGTGTCAAAGTATTAAGTGGATCAGTGTCTGCTAGGAACATGCTGAAACAAAGCAAAATGCCATCCAGGCAAATATTTATGACTCATGATGTGGCATGTTAGATGTTAGAAGTGTTCAGTGGGAATAGTCAATCTGTTCTAAAAGCAACATCAATCACGTCTCTTCCACAATTATATAGATTCCATTAGAAAAGACTTTTTCCTATCTCCCACACAGAAAATTAAAAAACTAAAGCCAACTTCGGCTGTGTTGAAGTTTTTGTACCCTTGCAAGTGCTCGCTTAAATATTTTCCAAAAAAATACACTTTTTCCCATTTTCCGACAGATCGTTCGTATGAGAGCTATATGATATAGTCAACCGATTTGGCCAAAAATTTATACAGTTATGTTTAAGCATCTAAAACAAACAAATACAAAATTGCAGGAAGCTACAATTAAAAACAAAAAAGTTTTTCTAACTAAGACTTTTTTTCAGACCCAACTTTTGTATGGCAGCTATACCATATAGTTGTCCGATTTTGATAAAACTTGGTAGAATTATAAAAAAGCATAGAAAACCTGGGAATACAAAGTTTGGACAGGTTTCCATTGAAAAGAAAAAAGTTTTTCATACTAAAACTAGTTTTCCGACGGATTGTTTCTATGGCAGCTATATGATATAGTCATCCGACTTGGCCAAAAACTTGTAAAACTATGTATAAGCATATGAAACAAACAAATACAAAATTGCAGGAAGCTACCATTAAAAACAAAAAAGTTTTTCCAACTAAGACTGTTTTTCAGACCTATCTTTTGTATGGCAGCTATTCCATATAGTTGTCCGATTTTGATAAAACTTGGTAGAATTATAAAAAAGCCTAGAAAACCTGGGAATACAAAGTTTGGACAGGTTTCCATTGAAAAGAAAAAAGTTTTTCATACTAAAACTAGTTTTCCGACGGATTGTTTCTATGGCAGCTATGAGATATAGTCATCTGATCCGGTCGGTGCCGACTTATAAGTAGTGTGCGTGCAAAAAGAAGACTCTGTGCAAAATTTCAGCTGGATAGCTTCAAAACTGAGAGACTGGTTCAAGTAGAAACAGACAGACAGAAGGACGGACAAAGCTCAATCGACTCAGCTCGTCAGCCTGATCAAGAATATATATAGTTTATGGGGTCGGAAATTAAATAATATTTCTGGGTAAAGTTATAAATACTTATATGACTGAATATGTCTTTAATATCTTTTAAATCGTCCAACGGAGCTGAATATCATTCAAAGGATGATCATTTTTCATATTCCTTGGATGATTTTCAGCTACGTTGGCTGATTGAGGGGTTTTTTAAGATATATCCAGTCCCATGGATATTTTGTAATATCCTTTTACTTCTCTGTGCAGAAGTAATGCTTTCTTCTCCGCCAAGAACTTGCGCAGAATGGCACACTTCTTCCCGAAGGAAGACTGAAACGATACCTAACGGAAGAATCACATTCATATCTTAGGTCAAAACGCAACCTTAATAATCTCAGTAATTTCACAACTGCGTATAAAGCCTGGCACTCGTCGTTAGTCTTAAGATTTGTATGCAATGCTCTGATACTTGATTAACTTACTTCCCTTTCTTTATAATTGACCTCCACTCGTTATTCGCCCAATTAAGCAACGTCTACGCGAATTCGCAATGTTTCCTGCAAGAAATGATTTCTATTTAATCCAGTAAAATATGCAAATTTTCACCCGTTACTCGTTAGTTTGTGCGGAATTCAATACTCAACGTAAGCTATTCTCACCCTTTACTCGTTACTCGCCCAATCAAGCATTCAGTTTGTTTAATTACAGCACTAAAATATGCTTCAATTTGTCACATGTCCTCACTCGCTGCAGTTCACTCAGTGCCAATTCTCCAATGCAACTCCTCACGCCACTCGTTACTCGCTGCACAAAATGCAACTCTACTGTTTTTCCCATTTCCCTTTCTCTCCACTTTCGTTGATTTTAGCAACCCATGCCAAATCTGATTTTGACATTTGTGAATTTTGTTCCTGTGCAAAAAGTATAACAAAAACGTTCACTAATTGTCACCTCTCCTCGATTCTGTTCTCTTCCCGATCCTAGGCCCCGCTGTTGCAACGTAAGCCTTAAACTGGCGCTCAAGGTTCGAAAGCATCTTGCCTCCTACTCGCCCACGCTGCTGAGTGCCGCATTCACCAGCCTGAATAGCGTTTATCAACACAGCAGCAGCGACACCGCGCCGGACGAGGAGCCGGACCAGCGAGAGCCACTGAACCGCGGCGGCGGGCATATCCACAACAGTCGGCGGGAGAGCCGCGTCGAGATGGGTGGTGGGCCCACGCCCGTGGCCAGCACGGAGGGTCAGACGTATTGCCTGCGCTGGAACAACCATCAGACGAATCTGGTGCAGATACTGCATGCGCTGCACGAGGTGGGCAGCTATGTGGACTGCACGCTGGTGGTGGACGATGAACAGTTCAAGGCGCATCGCGTGGTGCTGGCCGCCAATTCGCCATATTTCCAGCACATACTGCAGGATGTGCAGCAGGACCAGTGCAGCATCATACTGCCGGGCGTGAAGGGGTTCGAGATAGCGGCCCTGCTGCAGTACATGTACACGGGGGAGACGACGGTGACGAAGAGCCAGGAGCCGGAGATATTGCGCACCGCCAAGGAGCTGCAGGTCAAGGGTCTGTATGACAATCTGATGAAGTTCAACCACAAGCCGACGAGTGCGACGGACGAGTATGCGGCGAGCAGTCTGGCTCCCACCTCCAGTTCGGTGACGCACAAGCCACAGAATGGCAACTCGTCCTCAGTGATCTCCACCTCGACGCACATTTCACCCAGTGCGGCCATATCGAGCAGCTGCTCGCCACCTCCCAGCAATTTTGCAGCCTACCAGCCGCCCTACACGAACTATGCCACCGGTCCGGCGGCCCTTAGTGCTCCACATCCACACATACCCGCGGCTGAAGCACCCCTAACGCCCACACATGCACCCTCACATGCAGCCCCGGGTGAGGCGGGTGGCCAGTGGCCACTCTCACCCTCAGCCGCTGCTGCAGCCATGCTCAACTCGGTGTATGAGTCTGCCGCCGACATGAATCCCCTCAAGCGCAAGAAACTGTCGGCCATTTCCAGCATGTTATTGAATAGCACACGGGATACGCCCATTTTGCGTAATGTGCTGGCCCAGGCCAATCCCGCCGACTCCAGCCAGACCAATCCTTTGCTGATGAAGAGCAGCTCCTCCTCGTCCTCGCTGGTGGAGGCCAAGACGCCCTCGCATCAGCATCAACTGCAGGGCGGCTCCGGCACCGGCAGTCACAGCTTCAATGGCTCCGACTATGGCGGCGACAAGGAGCCCTTGTCGCCACACACGGATCGTTCGTTTGACGAGGAAACGGGCGGACCCGGTGGCAAGAAGCCGGAATGGAAGCGTTACAAGCAATACACCAGGGCGGACATGATGTGCGCCATCCAGGCGGTGCGCGAGGGCATGAGTGCGCTGCAGGCCAGTCGTAAGTATGGACTGCCCAGCCGGACGCTGTACGACAAGGTGCGCAAGCTGAATATCACCACAGGCCGTGGTACACATCGCACGCCCAAGCGTAGTCCACCTGGAGTGGAGTCCTCTGCTGCCTTTCCCTATGCGGCGGCGGCGGCACACAACTATGCACATGGCCAGGCACAGACTGAGCTGATGGAGCGGGGTGTTGGCGGAGGTGGTGGTGGTGAGGGCAAAGAGCATGCACCGCACCATGGCATGCCACCCACCATACCACACTCGGCGGCAGCGCTGCTGGATCATGCCTTCCTCCAGCAGGCCTTGGAGAATCGTGGCGGGGATATGGCAGGACGCGAGGCTCTGCATGCCATGGCCTTGGCAGCGGCGGCACATGCAGCTGCCAATCGTATGTCCAGCAGTCCCACCGAAACGGGCTCCAATGGCCACCATCATCATCAGCAGCAGCATCATCATCATCAGCCACACCAACTGTCGCCCAGTCCCCGGCACTATGCCGATGAGCGTTTGATCAAACGTGAACGGGATCAGGATGAGCGCGAGGATGCCGACGATGAGGAGGATCACGATCATGTGGAGGATCTATCGCTGGCCAGAAAAGAGCGACCCGAGTCACCCTACTCACCGCCACCGCCACGCGCCTCTTCGCCCCTGGAGAGTGCCAGCGTCATAATGCACTCCTCCACCAACTCGACCAACGGCAAGGACCTGGACGACTATCCCGCTTCGCCCACGGGCGGCCTCAAGCGTGAGCAAACCCACACCGACTGATTGATGCTAACCATGGCCTGGCAGTATGCCAACGACAGTAGCTACGATTCCATGTGCTAGGCCCCAACCAATTAAACCCCTTACGTTCTTTCGATACGGCGTACAACGTGTGTGTTCGTTCTCAACGGCGACCGATCCTTAGGGCAGACAGTCGTGCAGCGGTAGTGAAGCTTTAACTCAAACAGAAACAAAAAACACAACCTCCCACACTCATCCCAGTTGGGCAGCACCAGCAACTAACTAACTACTATATATATCCATACATATATCCATCACTTTGTGCCTAGAAACAGCAACTTTAGTTTAGGTTTAGGCTTAGGGAGACACCAACCCCATCTTTTAGCCGTAGCAGTCGAATTTCCGAATCAAAAATCTAACAAAAAACAACAAAAAACCATACAAAATCAGACATAAGACTGAAAAAAACTGACAGCAAGCGAACGTTCGACGGGGGCGGGGGCGGGGGCGGACAGAGCAGGTGTAGAGGCTTCGGTTCAGTTAGCAAATATCTTTTGTACAACTTTGTTAAATGCCAGTGATTTGTTTTTAAAATTAACAACTAGATTAGTTATGTTTATGTTTACAGTTTACCCTCAACTACCTCAAATAGTTCTAGTTCTTAAAATGTCCTGGGTTGAATTTTATAAGACTGACCACCGACTCGAAACGAACCGCAGCAACACAGTAACGAGTGGCGAGTAACAAGTGACGAGTGAAGCGTACAAATTCAATAGAAATGAAGTGTAGCCCTTAGGTTAGTTTATAGTTCTAAGGCCAAATTGCAAAATTAATTAGTTTTAAGTGCAAAAACAAAACATGCGCTGGGGGCAATGCAATAGGCTCTTTAATTATACACACACACACACCCACACACACACACACATTGAATTGTTATACTGTACATACCTTCATTTAAAACTAGACACTTACACATATACACACAACACATAGTATTACACACATACTATAAACAAAAACGCAAAAAAAAAACACCACATTTTAATCCTAAGCAACATGCAAACACTTTGTAAGGCAATTTCACACTTATTTGTAGAACCGTAGACATCCTTTTTCCCCCTTTTTTTGAATGTAAAGTTGATGCGAAAATGCAAGAAACGAATGCGAAAATAAAATGACTGAAGAATAAAACATGAAATCAAATTGAAATAACGAGTACAAGGCATTTACATTTACTTTGAAGGGAGTCGGGAACTATCAACATGGTTTTGAGCATCAACGGAGAATGGGTAAGTTAGAAGTTTATTAAAGTTTTATACCCCTTTCAGTAGGTTTTTCTTCCTAAGACTTCTTTACGGACCTTACTTTTCCATGGAAGCTATACTATATAGATGTCCGATTTCGACCAAACTTGATGGAAGCATGGAAAAGCATAGCAAACTAGGAAATACACAGTTTGAAGGCGTTTTCAATGAAATCAAAAAAGTTTTTCCTACTAAAACTAGTTTTTCGACCGATCGTTTCTATGGCAGCTATATGCTATAGTCATCCGATTTGGACAAAACTTTGTGGAATTGTGTGAAAGCATATCAAATTAATAAATGCCAATTTTAAAGACATTTCCATTGAAAACAAAAAAGTTTTTCTCACTAAGGCCCGATTTCTCAATGTCCGGTTGGTCAACTTGACAGGCAGTTTAACCGAATTTGAGTGTCTCATGATGTATGCGGCGTAACCGGAGGAACAAACTTAAACGCTGCTCATCCACCGGTCAACTTTAACCGCGAGCTTACGCCCGATGAAATAGTCGATAGTATTATCGATATACAAACAGCTGGCCGTACACTTGCTTTGGTTATTTTATTATTTGCTGCAACATAAAATGTTTATGAATAAACGAATGTTTCAACTCCACGCCATGGAAGTGCAATTCGTAGAGGCCGAACATTGAATTTTAGTCAACTTTTGCGCAAAACAATGACCAGCAACAACCAATCGCATTAAAAAACAAACAAACCAAACCGAGTCAGCTGTTTACTCGTTAGTTTAGTCAAACAGTATGGTCACACTGAAGCAGCGATAGGCATTTATCGATATCAGGCGAAACTGCTGCTGAGAAAAGCAAATGACTTAACCGCTCGTCATCTTGACGAACAAATCTGACCGGTGGTTGGCTAACCGGAATCTTTGAGAAATCGGGCCTAAGACTTCATTTCAAACTTTACTTTTCCATGACAGCTATACTATATAGATGACCGATTTCCAACAAACTTAGTAAGATCATGTAAAAGCATTGCAGAATAAGTAATACAAAGTTTGGAGGACTTTCCATTGAAAAAAAAAAGTTTTTCTCACTAAGACCACTTTTCAGACTCTACTTTTCTATGACAGCTATACTATATAGATGGCCGATTTCCATCAAACTTAATAAGATCATGAGAAAGCATAGCAGACTAGGATATACAAACTTTGGAGGCGTTTCCATTAAAAACATAATAGTTTTTCTCACTAAGACTTCATTTCAGACTCTACTTTTCTATGGGAGCTATACTACATATATGTCCGATTTCGACCAAACTTGGTAAGATCCTGGAAAAGCATAGCAAACTAAGAAGTACAAAGTTTGAAGGCGTTTGCATTGAAAACATCAAAGTTTTTCTCACTAAGACTACTTTTCAGACTCTACTTTTCTATGACAGCTATACTAAATAGATGTCCGATTTTGATCAAACTTAGTGGAATCATGCAAAAACATAGCAAACTAAGAAGTACATAGTTTGAAGGCGTTTGCATTGAAAACATAAAAGTTTTTCTCACTAAGACTACTTTTCAGACTCTACTTTTCTATGACAGCTATACTATATAGATGTCCGATTTCGACCAAACTTAATAAGACAATGGGAATCCATAGCAAATTAAGAAATAAAAATTTTGGAGGCGTTTCCATTGAAAACAAAAAAGTTTTTCTCACTAAAACTAGTTTTTCGACCGATCATTCCTATGACAGCTACATGCTATAGTCTTCCAATCCGGCCGGTTTCGACAAATGGGAAGCGTATTTGTACTAAAAGACTTGGTGCAAAGTTTGGTGAAGATAGCTTTCGAACTGACAAAGGAGCATAGCATAGAAACAGACGGACACGGCTAAATCAACTCAGCTTGTCATGCTGATCAAGAATATATTTACTTTATGTGGTCGGAGATGCTTCCTTCTAAACATCCGTTCAATTTTATAAAAACCCTCTGCAAGGGTATAAAAATAAGAGATATTTTCCTTTCCCCCCCCCCCCAAGTTCAAAATATTCGTAAAATGTAACCGCCAATTGAAAAAAAATCACAAAATTAACTGCATAACTGAACAAAGATCTATGGCAATTCTTAACAACATTGATGGAACGCACCTTATAAATTATTACTCCTTACAAACTTATCCGGACATGTTTAACCACTTCGGTGTAAAATTTTTCCAAAACTTTCAAAGAAATTTCAACATTACTGAACAAAGGTCTTTGTCCAAGCCTAAAACAAGGTTTATGCCACAGACAGCGGCCTCCTTAGTCCCTTTAAAGGTACCTTAGGAAACGAATATACAACGAAACTACCCGAACTAAGTCGTGTTCCTAGGACAAGTCGAATCCATAAGGCTTACTTATGCTTGTATTGGACTACAGAATGATATTTTGGGAAGGGTTAACTCTTCCAAGGCCCGGAAAAGTTACTTTTCGACCCGAAAAATTAGAAAACTCTGCTTGTAGAAGTAAATTACAGATTCTAAGAAGTCCAAAATAGGTTAGTTACATCGATGTTTGTGGCAGCTGTGCTTGACTCGGTCTACAGAGTGAATTTTTGGGGATGGTACAACCTTCTGAAGCCCTAAAAAGGCACTTATAGCCTCGATTTTAGAAAAATTCTTTTGATAGAAGTACTGTTCTGATTCTAAGGAGTTCAAACCAAGCAGTTTCCTTAAGCTAAGACGACATTATCTTTAAAAATACATTTAGAGACATATTTTTAAGAAAACATACAAGCCCGAAAAAGGAAGGAACATCTAAAGCTTGGTTTCCAAGTTTCTTATGCCTTATACCAAAGTCTCATGCTTCTACAGTAGCTACAAGATCTTAGATGCCATACAGACTGAAGCAGAAATGGATTATAAAAACATTCAGCTCATCTTTTATTTTACCACAAAACGAACAATAAAACTATCCCTTCATTTATGTACCTGCAGATCAACATTAAGTAGATTCAGGCTATGACTGAAAGTGAAACTGAAACTGAGTTTAAATCAACACAGAACACTTAATTAGACTGACCAAAACTTAATCTACAAACGCCCTAAATTCATGTATTACTCACAGCCCACACAGTTGGGTGGCTGATGACTTCTGAACTCCACAATGCCGATGGCACAGCGAAAGGGTTTATGATGTGGCAGATGCATGGGTCTTAGAGAGGGCACAGGCACAGACGGTATGATCAGCTCACGCTGCTCAAAAGGCGGACGCTTATGCGGCTCCACTGTAGGTACAGGATTGCTAAAGGACAGCTGACGATCAATGCGTATCAGAGGCTCATCATTGGGGCTATGTCCGTTCTGTTTGCAATGGGCAAACAGTTTGGCTTTGCTCAAGAAAGCCGACCGACAGAATTTGCAGTGATGATTAATATCCTTTCTATGCAGCAACAGATGCCGGTCCAGTTGATGTTGAAACTCAAACTTGTCCTGACACTTGTGGCAAATGTACATGCCGCGATTCTGACCGATGCCATGCAGATGATAGTCGAGGAACACCCTGTAAGCATTTGTTTGGCATTAAAGGCCGGCGGACAATGGCAGGCAAGCGGCAACTTACTTGCTGGTAAAGACATCTCCACATTTTGGGCAGTAGAACCAGCTCATCTTCCAATGATGCATATAATCGTGCATCATTAGAGCCAGCAGGGTGTCGGTTTGATAGCCACAGGAGCGTGCCAAGCAGGTGAAGGATTTCAGTAGTATTTGAGTCTTGAGCACCTCAAGCAGATGAAGATCTTTGGGTACAAGCAGAGCAGTGGGTTAAAATAAACTCGAGGAAGTAGCTGCTGCTGCTGCTGCTTACCATACTCCTTGTATGTGGTTATGGGCGACTCCTCCTCCAGCACATAGTCCTCATAGCTATTGCTACGACTGTGATTGACTATCCAATCACCTGTGAAGTTCATGCGCCGTTCACTCTCCTCCCTCTCCAGTTCATCTTCATCTGGCGGCCCCTCGTACATTTCGTTTTCATCCCGCTCATACACTTGGGAACGTGAGCGTGTCATTCTCTGGGGCTTATCCACCAAAGCCTCCTGCTTTGCACAGCAAATGGTATAGTGCAGCTCCCAGCCATATTTGGTATCAAATTCCTCCTCACACAGGCGACAGCTATAATTCTGCTCAGTTAAGCTGGCAAGGTCCTCCTCATCCTCATCCTCATCCTCTTCTTCTTCATCCTCCTCATCCTGTTCAGCTTCATTGAGCACCGTGGCTTTGCTTTTGGCGTGCCGTCGCTGTCTCAGCCGACGCCAGCAGCGGCGAGAGTGATTGTTAAAGTAGTCCTTGCGGAAGTAGGCACGGCCACAGTACTGGCAAACCAAACGAGTACGCCATTTCCCACCATGTAGGGATTGGCTATCGCGCAAGCCGCCCGACTCGGTGGCCGAGGGAGATTCAGGTGGCTGGCAGGAGTAAGCCTCCAGTTCCGAGCATGACGATGAGGAGCGCATGAGTGTGGAGGATACTTTGGCATCGGCTATGGGCGGTAAGTCAGGTATGGTCGTTGTGGTGCTAACACTGCCCGTTCCCAGCCGTTGCAAGCGTTGCATTCTTTGCCTTAGCGAGCGTGTGACCTCCGAGTGCATATTCAACTTAATCACACACTCCACGCAAATGGCCTTCAAAGTGGATTGAATGACTTCCGTCTGCAAAGAAGAGTTTAAGTACAGAAGAACATCCCCGCTGGACTACGCTTTAAGCCGCATACCGGCATCTTCCAATCCCGGCTAAGGCGGCGTTGCATTACATGATTCGAGCTCAAATCCAACAAGGACGAATCCTTGGCCGTATCCTTGCCACAGATAGTGCATTTGGTGTCTGTGAGCTCTGCTCCTCCGCCGCCACCGCCGACGCCACTGCTGCTGCTGGGTTCCGGCTCTGCCTCCTGCATATTGCACTTGAATGGAAGCACCTAGAAGTCTCCAATCCCTCAAAGTGTTGTCGCTTCGCTTTAATATTTGTTTACCTAAGCTGGCGATATATATCGATAGCAACACACCAGAGATGAGCAACTGTCTGACCCGTGATTTTATCGAAATATCGAAAGCCTTGTGCCATCGCTAAAGCAACATGGAACTCGATTCGCTGGTGTTTGGAAATTGTTTTAAACTAAAACGCAACGCTTTGATTGAAATCTCTGGACCTGGCCAAAGCGGCAAAAGCCTGCTGCTGCAACATATACTGACTCGCAGTGTTTTGAACGACAAGGAAGTTCTTTTCATAAATCTAAGCCACAAAATCAACGCCGAAAGCTTGGCTAAGATACTGAAAAGCTCGCTCAGGGATGCGGTTACGATCGAAAAGTGTCTGAGTGCGGTGCAGCTTATAAATTGTTTTAACTCTCAAGACCTGCAGGAGGCACTGGAGCGTGCCAAGTACTTGCTGCTGGGCGAGAGCAAAATTGAAATGATTTTTCTGGACACACTAACCGAGTTCTATTGGCTGGATCTGGAGCAAAGGACAGAGAAGGTGACCAAATGCAAATATTATGCCAACTATGTGACCTGCCTGGAGGAGATTTGCAGGGAGAGTAACATATGTGCCATATGGACGGTGGATGACAGTTTTCTGCCGGATGCGGAACGCCCATACCATAAGCTGGAGTTATCCCTGACACCCAATGGTGGGCATAGACTCAATGGTCGGGATATTTCATTTGAAAACGGAGGTGTTAAGTTAATGGAGAAGCCGATGTGAAATAATAATAAAAATTCAAATGTCTCGATATTTTATCGCATAAACAAGTCGTGAGTGAAACGTCATCTCCTCTCTGACACTTCGTTTAATCCCAAAAACACTCGAACTGGGTCACACTAGTCGATAACAATCGTCGAGCGATATAATATTAGACGAGTGTGCGTGACGCGACGAAACGTGCTATATAGCTAGCCAATTTAATTTTTTTCTGAACGAAAAAGAACAAATCAAGCAACCAAAATGGGCGTACAAGTTGTTCCAATTTCTCCCGGAGATGGTAAGTAGCCACCGACGCTGTTATTTGTAATGTGAACGGCAGCATCATATCCATAACCTCTGGCAATTGCGGTATATGCGTGGGAAAATTACTAGAACTTGTATGGCCATCTCGCTCACACACAACCATTTTTTCCCCCCGTTTGCTTTCTTGCAGGCAGCACTTTTCCTAAGAATGGCCAGAAGGTGTCAGTGCACTACACCGGCACTTTGGACAACGGCACCAAGGTAAGGTGTGGCACTTGTTACCATTTGGTTTGGAAGTAATTTGTTTTTGCCCCCCCTCTATTTCGCTTAGTTCGATTCGTCGCGGGACCGCAACAAGCCTTTCAAGTTCACCATCGGCAAGGGTGAGGTAATCCGGGGCTGGGATGAGGGCGTGGCTCAACTGAGCGTGGGTCAGCGTGCCAAATTGATCTGCTCCCCGGATTATGCGTACGGCAGCCGTGGTCACCCCGGTGTGATTCCCCCCAATGCCACCTTGACTTTCGATGTGGAGCTGCTCAAGGTCGAGTAGAGTCGGAGAGAGAGAGAATGAGAGAGCCAACTGTATACCAACACACAAAACACACTCTCGCACCCAAAAACCAAACCAGGAACAATCCAAGCAGCATTTTTGAATTCTACTCAAAATGAAATTAGACTTAAATGGAAATCGCATCTTCTTCTACGCCTACAATAAAATACACATTTATTCAAGTCTCAGTTTCCTCAGTTCTTGCAGACAATGTCCATGATTTGGTCTATCACTTCGTAGCGTTCGTGCTCGTACTTCTGCGCATGCTTTAGCCAGTGGCCACGCACCTTCTTCCAGCGCTGCAGGTTCGCGGACAGCAGCTCCTCCTTGGAGGAGCCCTCGGCCAGCTGCTTGTCCCCCTTGAGCTCCATGCGCGGTGGTATGATGGATAATTTGGTGCGACGTGCCTGCGGTAGTTGGGTCAGCACCTTAAGATCTCCACTCTTCAGTTTAGCCAATATTTCCTCGCCATTGTTCTCTCTCTTCACATTCGGCACAGATCCCTCGGTATTGTAGGAAGTGACACTGGGATTACGCGGCTGATTGGCCATCCAGGCACGACAGATGGGATAGAGCGGCGTCTTATCCTTGTACTTGGACAGATCCAGGCTGCGTTCAAACAAACGCATCACATAGGTTTCATTTTGTAGCTTCTGTGTGGCCGCACTGCCATGGGCAGCTTTTTTGCCCAGGGAACGCTTGGCCTTGGAGCGTCCGCCTGAGCCTCCAGCGGTAGCCCCCGCGGCTGCTTGTACGGTCTTCAGCTCCGGCTGCAGCTTCACCTGGTAGGTATTGGACTGGACAACACGCTGCTGTTGTTGCTGCTGCAGCAGCAACTTTTTGGATGGGCGTCCTCGTATGGGCAACTCCGACTCGATGTCCTCGTCCTCGGATTGGGAAGTTTGGCTGGCGTTTTCTGTGGCCGTTTCCTTTTCCTCTTTGCGTGGCTCACGCAAGCGAAGCGACATCTCACCGGCGGCGGCGGCGGTGGCTCGTGGTGATTTCTTGGTTGGCGTCTTCATTTTCATTTGGAGAAAAACAACAGGGAATAGTAAAATCAAATCAAGCCTTGGCGATTTGCAACACTGGCTGGGGCTTGAAATGGCCTAGCGCTTCTTTTTATATTAGTATGACCGAACATCATAAAAAGCATATAGTAAAATTAGAGATGCGCGCGTGATCACTTCACTTCTTTCACTTCACGAAATATAATTCTCTTAACAAACGATAAAAGCACTTCGTTGTTAGAGCGTTTCGTGTCACGCACGATTCAAGCACTATTTAAGAAGGCGTTTATCACGATAGAAGTGCACCTCCATAGAAATCGATTTCAAAATGCTTGATATGATACCGGAATATGAGGAAATAAATGAATCTATCTTTCAAAAATTTCTACAAGATTCAAAGTGTCAAATTTGTAGCTAACCCATTAGAAATATCGAATATTTAGAACCAGACTAGGGTTCAGACATGTCTAGACTCAATAATTTCTTTTCCTGTTTGGCTCCAGACACTATCTTGACATTGTAGAATAATATTTTTCTTATATTTTTACTAAGCTTAATCTCTATCCATCTAGATTGGGATATTTTCTTCAGTATATTTAGTTTTAGAAAAAAATAAGAACAACTTCTTACCATTTAATGCACTGGTGGTCTTGAAATTAGAGTTTGGGAGCCGTCCAACAACAGAAAAAGCATTTCTTATTAGCCAAGCTCGAGTCGACAAGCCAGACACACCCTCCATATATTTTTGTAGTCTTCTCGATCGCTCACACTGCACATGTTTTGCCGCGCCGATTCGTAATAGAAGCCAAATGGCGCCAAGAAGCGATTTAGAGAAAGCACTGCGACTGTTTTTCTGGCATCAAGAGTCTTTTCACTCAATACACATTCTCGCCCTGCTGAATATTCTCGATGTCCGACTTTAATTCACTCGCGAAACACTCACGGATCACTGTTGCTCACGCACGAAGCTTTGCGTTATGCCACGATCACGTAACACGTAACGTAACACACTTGTACATATGTATGTATGTACCGCCCGCGCTAAAAGTTGAAATGTTTCAACAAGCTTGCGGTTATTACCGATGCTTATAACATCAATTGTTTATTGCAGTGGGTGAGCTGCCAATTTGAGTTAAGCGAGGATTGAGTCGAGAAGCCCGGCACTTGATTTTCTAGACGTCTCGATCGCGCGGCCAGGTTACAACGAATGGCGCCAAGAAGCGTGGCAATTTTTAATGTGACTGCGCGGCGTAGCTTGCCGTTAAATAACTCTCGGCACAAGAGCTTTTGCCCATTGCTGGTGTATTGCTAATTAATTATTTACTTCCACCTCCGCGAAAAGGGTATGCCAAAGTCAGACTTATATTTTCCGCTCATTTAGTTTTAGTATTTTCTTGAAAATTGACAAATTTGCCATTTATTGCTTACTAGCAAACGGTCACACAGTCTCTCACACTTGTGCAGAAACCGTTTGTTGTTGTTCGGGAAAGGTAGCACTTTGGCGTTGAAACGGAGTGTTAAAGTAAACGGCAAGAACACTATTGCAAACAAAATTGCACACATATTTTTCGGTTACTGCAACTCAAACTAAAAGAGCCAACAGCAAATGCTAAGTGGGTATTTGTGTTAATTGAGTGCGAAAAGCCAGAAGTTACCTTTGTGGCTGTGGATGGAGTTTTACCTTCTACAATTGCAGTTACATAAAATTTAACGGAACTATAGTTGCAGATTTTTACAGTAAGTTTCGTTTTTATCAGCAAAAATCTCTCCCCTTTTCGTTCGTTGCATTTTGGTCATTGTTGACGTTTACTCTGCGCACTCGCTTGCTCAGCCTCTCTCTCTCTCTCTCTCTGCCTGCCTTTCTTTTTGGGTTATTCTCTCTCCCCCCGTACCAAATGCTTCATTTACTGCGTCATTGTTGTTGTTTCTTATAAAGTCTTCACCCTCACCCTCTGAAAAATTCACTTTTGTTTGCTATTTATAAATAGTGGAAGATCTACGAAATCCCACAAAAAGAGGGCGGAGATGAGGTGACTTCGAACGAGTTCTTATCAGTTTTAAACAATAATAAATTAGCCAGAACCAAATCGGATTTTTAAATGTGAGACTATCAGACAGACAGAAAGTCAGCTGTTGGTCTTGGTTTAGTTCGCTGAACTTCCAGGTGGGCCAGTAACCAAGTTTATAAATAAATTGAAACAAAAAAAAACTGCTTATCTGCCACAGAAACTAGCTGCTAGCCGCCCTCTGATTTCTAGTGAGGATGGCGGTGTGTGCTAAACGTTTTGTTACAACTAGAACAAAAAAGTCGTGAGTTCAAATCCCCGCCCGAGCTTGTTGGCTTCTTGGACGACAAACCCACGTTAATTGGCCGTAACTACTTGGGCTACATTATTTTATTTTTTTTTTACTTTTATTTTGTTTGTTTGGTTTACTGCAATATTTCCCCTGGTCTTTGGCTCTGATATCATCATCATTCAGAAATAAAGCTGGCTAGCTGCTCGCTCTCTCTCTCTCTCTCTCTGTCTTAGTTGCTGGCTCTCTAATGTTAGTGACGTAATTGCAGAGTCGTTGCAATCTTATTTCTTGTCTTGGTCTTATAAGAAACAGTTTTGTATGGCTGTGTGTGTGTGTGTGTGTGAAACCGGTTTTGGGTTTTTAGTTTACTTTTATTTTCGGAACTGCGCCGCACCAAAACAAACTTGGCAACTCGCTGCCTCCCCCACCCCCCTCCACCTTCTAATTGTAATGCTCAGCCAAAGATGGAACTGGATTGGGAGGTTGCTAGCAAACTGGCCATCCATATCAATGCGTTTTATATTGAATGTGCTTTGTTTTTTTTATGGAAGCTAACGTCTAGCAACGGCCTTGACATGGTTACAGCACAGCTCACATCGTCATCACATCATCCGGCTTCAATTATTTTGAACATAAACAACAACAAATAAGATTCGCCTTTTATTGAAGTTGTTCTATTTGTGGGTCTATTTTAGTTTTCAGATTGAACAGAACTCATTAAATGGGGTCAAAATGGTTTCCTTGATAAATTTACTTTTAGATAATTCGCTTCTGCTACATATTTGGTCTAGTTTGACCTACTAACGAGGGCTGTTCCTCTACTTCTAAATCAATATTTGATAAACCCTCCAAAAGTGCTTGGTCGTTCGAAATATCACTTCTTGTTTAAGGATGTGTGATCTATGGATTGGTTTTTATTATTTATGGTTTTTGATTGATTTCATCATCTCAGCCTTACGAAAAGTTGGTATTACTCTCCTTTATCATTGTTATACCCTTGCAAAGGGTATTATAATTTTGCCCAGAAGTTTGCAACGCATAGAAATATTAATTTCCGACCCCATAGACTATATATATTCTTGATCAGGGTGATGAGCTGAGTCGATGAGCTTTGTCCGTCCGTCCGTCTGTCTGTTTCTAAGCAAACTAGTCAGTTTTAAAGCTATCGAGCTGAAGTTTTGCACAGAGTCTTCTTTTTGCTGCACACTACTAATATGTCGGAACCAACCGGTTGGGATGACTATATCTCATAGCTGCCATAGGAACAATCGGTCGTAAAACTAGTTTTAGTATGAAAAACTTTTTTCTTTTCAATGGAAACCTGTCCAAACTTTGTATTCCTAGGTTTTCTATGTTATCTTATAATCCTATCAAGTTTGATGAAAATCGGACAACTATATGGTATAGCTGCCATACAAAAAATAGGTCTGAAAAACAGTCTTTGTTAGAAAAACTTTTTTGTTTTTAGTGGTAGCATCCTGCAATTTTGTATTTGTTTGTTCTACATGCTTTCACATAGTTTTACAAATTTTTGGCCAAATCGGATGACTATATCTCATAGCTGCCATAGGAACAATCGGTCGGAAAACTAGTTTTAGTATGAAAAACTTTTTTCTTTTCAATGGAAACCTGTCCAAACTTTGTATTCCTAGGTTTTCTATGTTTTTTTATAATCCTACCAAGTTTGATGAAAATCGGACAACTATATGGTATAGCTGCCATACAAAAGTTGGGTCTGGAAAACAGTCTTAGTTAGAAAAACTATTTTGTTTTTAGTGGTAGCATCCTGCAATTTTGTATTTGTTTGTTTCACAAGCTTTTACATAATTAAACAAATTTTTGGCCAAATCGGATGACTATATCATATAGCTCCCATACAAACGATCGGTCGGAAAATGGGAAAAAGAGTATTTATTTGAAAATATTCAAGCGAGCACTTGCAAGGGTATAAAAACTTCGGCACAGACGAAGTTAGCTTAGCTTTCTCGCTTTTAATGGTTTTTGATTGATTTCATCATCTCAACCTTACAAAAAGTTGGTATTACTCTCCTTTTTCATTGTTTTATATATACTTAATGAAGTTTATTTCCAGTGGAACCCAAAATACTGACCCATAGCCTGCTTGTGACACTTTCGTTGGCTTCCTTGGAGTCAATGCTACCTTTTGTGACTGATGTACTTCTATGCTGGGCTCTGTTCTATACAGAGATCTTCATTAATTCTTACAATTTGAGCTATACCTGGTTCCTTGAAACCTTTTTATAGTGCTGGGAGCAGTCAAAACATACGCTGGAAGCGTATACGGAAGGCAATTCCGAATGCAATTCAGGCATCCTGTAACAAGCAGCGTTGTATTGAGGAAAGAGTACTTTTCGAACAAGGAAAGTCCTTCATATACTGACGAAACCCAAGAAACCAGCTCATGGATTAACAGATCTTAATTTTCCGGGAATTTGAGAACTATTCTAGTTTTTCCTACTGTAACTGCCTCACTGGGAAAGGACCTGGTGCAGAGATTTGTCAATCTTTGACTATAGATTGATATATTTAGACATTGTTAGCTAGGCAGCAAGGCAGGTATACCCAAATTTATGCAGGTTGTGATCTAAGGGTTGCCACAAGAGCCAGCATACCAAATTCTAGCCTAGCTTCTCTAGTTTTTGAGATCTAGTTAGACCTACCCATTGGTATAGATGCCATTTGGAGTCGCAGATGCCTACTTAAAGCTTTCCAAAATGCATTTGCAATCTCTGGTAACTTGATTTGGGCTTTTTGGTTGCTCAATTAACATGGGGGAAAGGGCAAATAGTTCAAGATTTCATAAAGATGACATTGATGACATCATCATCATCATCAGCTGTGTGGCTGGCTGCTTTGTCATAGATGATAATTCCCCTCAACAGTTTTCCCTTTGCTGCAGTCGCTCTCTCTCTCTCTCTTGCGTAGGTAGTGCTCCCACCTAAGTCAACTCCATATTTCACCCGTAGTTTTCATTAAGTAGGTCAAAATGTTTACATTTAGGCTCTATAAGCACGCAACCTGTCAAACGACACACCACTCTCCCCCCTGACCCCCCCGTCCCCCACCCCCTGGAAAATCAATAGGAAAAAGTTTTGTTTACACACAACAACATTTTGAAATCTGTTTGTTTTTGATATTATTTTTGTAACTAGTCTTTTGGACCTGAACCATGGGTCAGATCATGGGTTCCATGCAGAGTAATGTGGCTGATGTTTTTGGCAATCGGCGCAAGCGAAAACGCAGCACAGATGCGGGCCTGGAGCAAGAGGAGCTGGCTCAACTGGACACCGCATCGCCCAAAAAGTAAGTTGATCGCTTTATTTTGATAGCTTTCCCTTGAACCCGCTGTTTGTTCACAGAAAGAAGCTGCTCACCACCACCCAGTACATTTACAAGGCTCTGTTCAAGGAGCAAAAGAACTCGGATGTGGCCGTCATGGCCCTGGACAAGGTCTGGCACCTGCACAAGGTGTACCTCAGCCAGAGTCCCTATTTCTATACCATGTTCAATGGCTCGTGGAAGGAGGCACAGCAGAATTTCGTACAGATTACCATCCTGGATGATAGAATCAGTGCGAATAGCTTGGACGCCGTGTTCGGTTCCATGTACTCGGATGAGATTGAAATAGAGCCGGGGGATGTGATACCCGTACTGGCAACGGCCACACTCTTCCATCTGGATGGGATTATAGACAAGTGTGCCGAGGTGATGGTGGACACCATCAATGCAGAGACCGCCATTCAGTATTATGAGGCCGCCTGCCAGTATGGTGTGCTGGGTGTGAAGAAGTCCACGTTCCAGTGGTTCCAGATCAACCTGTTGAGCATTTACAGCAAGCTTCCGAATCTGTTGCGACACATTTCCATAGATCTAATGAGCGCCCTGACTGCCAGCCATGACTTGTATGTCATGCAGACGGAATTCTCCCTGTACACGCTACTGCGCAACTGGATGTACCTGCGCCTGCATCCCGACTACGATCCCGAAGACCCTGCGCAGCGTGCCGAGGCACAGAAGATGCAGGAAAGGTTGACAAACGCGGGAGTGGAGACACACGGCGGGGACGTGGTGCAGTGGTGCTACTTTACCGGTCGCATGGAGGAGCGTTCCTTTCTGGCCACGCCCGAGGGACAGCCGTATGTGCGGGTCTTTAGGAAACTGCGCACCCAGTACCTGACCAATCATTATATGGACTTGAAGATCATCTTCAATGAGAATATCATACCCAAGGAGTGGCTCTATCGTCACATACACAGCCATTGGGATGCCCTGCTCAAGATTGACCACGGACTGGAGGATAGCAGCCCGCAGCAGCTGGACGATGAGCAGTTCTTTGAGAGCTGCATGCGTTGCGGTCGCCTGCTGCATGAGCCCGGCTATCAGAAGTGGCGCTGGACTGGCTTTAACTATGGCATGGATCTCATACTCATTATGGACTCGCGCAGACTGAACATACGGCGTCATCATCGGCACGAGCACGAGCGTGTCCTGAGTCTGCAGACCAGACGCAAGTTCATGATACGCACCACAGTGACCTCCATTAATGCCCAGCGCCAGCCTGTGTTTACGCAAACCTCCGAAATCACTTCCCTGAGCCTGGAGAAGAACGAGGAGGTGCCGCTGATGGTGCTCGACTCCAAGCTGGTGCATCCACTGCTGATTTCCATCAATATGCTGGTGGTGATGCCGCCCAATCAGAGCTTCAAGGAAATTGTGCCACTCAGCGAGGAGGCGCTGGCCACGCCAACCTTCTGCATACCCATTTCCGAGATAGGAGCCAACAGTGAGCGTCCGCTGACACCAGCCAGTGCCGATGATTCGGCTGTGTTTGTGAGCGGTGGCGACTCGGAGGGCTCAGCGCCCACAACGCCTGCCCCGCGGCGCAGAATCACCTGGACACGGGATGAGGGGCTACAGTCCAGTGAGGGCAGTGAGGCTCTGTGCGGCGATACGGCGTGTTGAGCACGAAAACCAAACCCACCGATCGCTTATGTTCAAGGACTCAAGGCTGTCCTCGTTTCTAGTTTGTACATTCGTTTTACTCTTTCTGTACATATGCCTACCTACCTACCTACCCCCCTCTATATACATTTCACCAATTGTACATTATATATTACATTTACTATCCTGCCATATCGAAGATCAACGAGATATGCACCCGCGCACACCTTTTGGTACATCTATTTTTGTATATCGTTTACACTTTGGAACAGAACTCCACCATGCATTTTGTGCCCTCGCACTACTCCAATCTTATGTTTAATTAAATGTTAAGCAGTGGCAAATGTAATTAAGAATGCAAAACAAAACAAGCAAAACCGTATTCGAATTATGTCTGTTGATGTCCTTAAAGCTCATTCAAATTGTCAACTAACATTTCTAATCTATACGTTTCCAAACACACACACACACACACACATTCACACAACAATTATGTTTACACAGAAGATTAATTGATTAAAATCGTGTGTAAGTTTCAAATTAAACAATTGTCTTTTTTTCGAATTTAGAAAATGGAGAATTTCATAGTATTTCATAGTTTTGTTGTGCCAGCTCTTGATAACCCCAAGAAAGAGAGGATATAAATGACATAAGCGTCTGTTAAAAGCTTCCAGAACTGTTTTGTGTTCTAATTGTCAAAAAATCAGCGATGGGCACCAACGAAAAAGCACCCGCACTACATAAAATCAACAAATACACCGATAAAAACCACCGGAATATGCCTACCAAGTTAACATACATCATTACAGAAGATAAACTTTAAAAATTTCGGTCATTTTAAACAAAAGTCGAAAGTTATAAGCAATTTTAAAATGTATCGCCACAGAACATAGAAGTTAGAGTCCTTAAAAGGGAACGAATTCAGAGAATTTTCTCAAACAAACAAAAACCATAAGGTAAGATATAGAAAAGATATAGAAAAACAAGATACTCACAGCTTAATTCCAACTATAGATGTGCGCGTGAGCCAATTATGCTTTTACATCACGAACGATACAGCCGACATTCTCGATTCACACACACAAACGTAAGTTTTTCAGCGTTTTGCGTCACTCACGAACCCGGCACGATGTCAGAACGCGTCACGACTAGACGATTACACTTCATCTTTATAAAAATGTATTTAACCATTTGTGGTTCAACAATTTACAACATTCTTTTCCTTTCAAAGGGCTCATTTGTTTGTTTCAGTCACATTTAATTAAAACCGCTTTTCGAGGTTCGTCGTTTCACATAGCGGTAAAAGTTGTTTACATTTCATTTGAGTGTGCCCGCACCACAAATACCACATTAGTGATGTTACTTTTTATCAAATCACGTGAATAACTCTCAACACATATAGTTGTAGTCCGCTTGGCCGAATAAATATAAGTTCTCGTCTTTCCACAACCGATTGTGTGCTGCAATGGATTAACAGAACCTTTTCGCTCAAGCGGTCCCAAAACGTGTGAGCTCTTTAAATCAAAGAATATTTAATATGGAAGCACAATTTGATCATTTTGCTTTGGGCGGCCACCGCAGTGAAGTGTGAGCAGAGCAAGCTGAGCTTTTGCTAAGAGCGTGAAAGTTAGAAAGAGAGTGGGAGAGCGAGTGTGAGCGCTAGAGCGAACGTCGGGAAAACAACTTGCGCGAAGACGAGACCACAACACACTTAACGTTTATAGGGACTGAGATGAGAGCGCACAGTCAGCTTTGCTTTAGCTGGTTATTGTTACATTCATATATATCATGATACAACAACCAAAGTACGGCGCTCATTTTTACAGAACTTTTGCTTAGAGCGCAAGAGTGAGTGTGAGACTGAGAGCGAGAGTGAGCGGACGTAAATTATGTATGCTGAAAGTTTTCAGTGCTTGCTGCGGCCGCACACTGCGAGCGCCGTACCTGAGTTATTGTTTCTCTCTTCTCACAACCAAAAGGGAAGCAGTAAGCAAAGCTTAAGGTTGATTTTGGCCTCTCTCTTTTTGTTTTGACAACGGCAAAGAGGGGATCGTTTGTTGCGGCCTCTTGTAAGTTAGTATTCGTGAATACTGCATAACTTATACACACATATTCACGATGTTTGACCCTTACTCACTCACGAAACACCGTTGTTTAAGCACCATACCCTGTGTATTCGCGAGCTTAATGACTGAAACAGTGGACAAACACCAATGCATCCATGTCAATAAATGCTCCAAATGTGAATTTTCGCCACAATTTGAACAATATCAAAAAAAATATATATAGCGCCATGGACGTTAACTGTTATCGATATACAAAACTATCGATGGTGCCCCCTATCGATGTTTGTCAACACTGCTGCGTGTGTGTGGCTAAATGAATAAGTCTCCGTTAAAACAGAGGCGCAGGTCGCTCTCTAGCCCCAAAACAAACAAGAAAGAAAGTCGATCAAGCCCTACTATAACATACTCTGTACCAACAGAAGCAGCTGAAGCAGCGCTGCTACTGCGCTGCAGCAGGGACCAGTCTTTTGATCATAACTCGACAACCGTTCATCCGATCTTCGCCATTCCTTTGGGGGATCGATAATTTATCGTGATTACTAAATATGTCTAGAAGGTACGAGCCATCTATCTTTAAAACTGTGGGAGATATGACGTTTTTTCTAAATTGCGGGGGCGGTTGGAGGCGTGGCCAAAATTGAAAATAAGCTTGATCTGCCTGTAGATATAAAATGGTTTTGTCCCATACACGTCAAACCTCTATCTCTTACCATCTCTTAGATCTGTGCGTTCATACGTACAGACAGACGGACATGGCTATATCGACTCGGCTGTTAATGCTGATCAAGAATATATATACTCTATGGGGTCCGAAATGTTTCCTTCTCCCTGTTATATACATTCGCACAACTTCATAATCCCCCTTTTGCTATTTTGAATGGGAAAAGGCTATACATAAATAGAAAAATTATTCTATTTCTTAAAAAAGAGATCTATTACGCTGAGGGTATCCCTAAGTCTGTGCTCGAGAAGCTCAAGCATTGTTGTAGAGCGCACAGAAATCAACTCTGAGGCTGTGAACATCTTTGGATTGAGGTTACCCCGGTGAACGAATGACTATTTCAAGGCAACCTTTCCAGCACCTTCAGTTTATTCAATTAATTCACTCAGCACACATGTCCGCCACTTAACTATGCTATTTGCCATCGCTCGAAACGGCTGCTGTTCAAATTTCCCATCCTTTAGAGTCAGATGCATTTGGTCCAGCACTCGATTGACCTTCTTGCTTCTGGTTTTGAATACATAGCCAGTGCCACGAGCTGCCTTAATAAATGCCGACTTTTGTACCTCAGTCATACGCTGCCACACCCGGCCGGCAAGTATGGAGACTTCAGGAACAGCCAAATTGTCCAGCTTCTGCTGATGATTGTGGCGCAAATGTGCCAGGAACATGAAAAAGGGATTACGATTTGGTTTGAGTTGGCAATTGGACAATGCCGGAGGTTTGCTGGGACAAAATTTGAGCAGCGATTTATTGTTCGAGGGCTTCCTCTTGACTGGACAACAAGAGCGCACCATGCTGGCGAATTTTGTTGGAATATAAATAATATCGGAATTTTTATTTGCACTTTAGTATTTTGTTGTTTTCTATCTTCTCATAACAAAAACGGTTTGATTCAAAGTTCTTGGTTATACTAGATGTAACAATTGGATTGTTAGACAATAGGAAATTTCTTTAGATTTAACTACACACACGCTTCGGCTCAGTAATAGAACAATTCGGGAAAGCTGGTCTCGTAGACGGGCTTCTCATGGTTGCTGCTGGCGGCCTGCAGCTGCGTCACCTTATTGTCGCTCTGTGTGATCTGACGCTCCACGGCCAATGAGTTGAAGAGTTCGTTGAGACGATTCTGAATGAGATCGTGCTGCGTATGAAAAGTTGGTAAGTAGGTTATATCAAACAATGCGTTGGAGAACCTACCTTGGGTTCGGTGCGCCGCATTAGATCATCAAATTCGCCCTCACGGAAGGTGCGCACAATCTGCATTTGCTTTTCACGCTGCTCCCTTTTGGCCGCCTCCGTGGGTTCGGCCAGTGCACGTTTCATGGCATCAAAATTGAACTCTGGGGAGAGGATTTTCTTGCAGACACCCGGCGAACTGTTAACACTGTCCACATCCCCATTATAGGCGGTCAAATCTGCCGAGCTATTGCGCTGTGTCATGGCCACCGACTCAACCCAGGAATGACGATGCGCTGGGTTATCCGTTTGATGGAGTGAGTATGGTGCTCCGGTGTTCAAACGTTGAGCATCCATGCCAGCATTCTGCAGACACTCGCCCAGTGCCAGCTTATCTATTGACAAATGTGGCAGCGATAAATTCAAATTCTTGGACGACATTTTCTTGGCATCCATCAAGGGTGGCAGATAGTAGGCAGCCTCTTCACGTCGAGCATCAATGATTTTCTGTGCATATTCGAGCAGATTGTTAATGCCCGTCACACGGGAGATGAGGGCCAGCAGGGCTATGGCAATGGCATGTAGATTGCATTTGTGCACCGCTCCCAAGCTGTCCACAGTGCTGGCCACCTGCTGTATGCTGCCGGGTAGGGAAAAAGTGTTAATTGTTGTTTGTACCCTTTTAAGCTTTTGTTAAACCTACCCCAAAATGAACAGCAGGAACTCCTGCACCGCCTCACTGCAGGACATCTCCACTATGAGCAGGGCGGCTGTATTATAGCTCGAGGACAGGGCATCCACACGATCCGACAGCGCCATGCTATCAATCAATGCCTGCATAATATTCGCTCCATATTTGTGCGTAAATATAATATCCGAACGTGAAGGCGGCTCCTGGGACAAGGCCGGATACGGCTTCACACTCACAGCACTCAGCACCTTTTCGTTCTGGTGACGATCCAGCAGAGCCTGAAAGATTTGCATCACTATCATGCGCGTGGGATCGTGCGGGGCACGCGCCATCTTCAGCAGCGGCTGCAGGAACGAGGCCGGAAAGGCCTTCTCAAACGACACCGTACTATACTGGGTGCCCACCTTGAGCAGCGATTTGAGTAGTATATTCTGCAGCATCTGATCGCCCTTGCTCTTCTTCGACAAATCCGGCACCGTGTTCATGATAAACAACATGATCTCAATCTTCTGATAGTCCGGATGATGATTGGCAAACTCGCCGAGGGCATTGATTAGAGCCTCCTGATATTGCGATTCCTCGGCGGTGATTTCGGTGGTGGTGCTTACGCTGGTGCGTAAGTGGGTTAGTAAATTGTTAATAATATCCAAAGCCGAAGGTCCCACACTCTCTCCGGCTGCTATGGCTATGATCTTGGACAGCACCACGGCCAGCGAGGTGCGTGTCTTGGGTGAGGATTTGAAATTGCTGTCCAAATGCTGCATCAGGGTCTCGACCACAGTGTACGAGTATTGCGGCTGTATGGAGATCATTACAATGCGGAAGGTGTGTATGGCAAAGGTGTTGGGCACCCACAACTCGTGACGATCCAGGTGACTGTGGATGGGAGAAGAGAGAGAGAGAGTGAGAGAGGTGTAGTTTGTTTGCCTAGACGATTAGCTCAAGGTTTCAAGTTAGCCGCAAAATTTATGAGGGCTTATTTATGATGATACACTGAGAAATTGCCTTCCCGGTTACCAACACACAAATCACTGGCAAAACTTTACAGCACTGAAAAATTGTTGGTATTTTTTTAAGTCTTGCAGTACAACAACAACAACAACATGCGACTTTCTGTTCCCACAACTACTAAGGCGAGCTTTGATTGTTATTATGTTTCATTCCAAAGCTTTGCCTTTAGTTTATTAATTTCCTTTATAAATTTGTGATCTTAAAACGGTTCTTTAGCTTTTCCAGCAGTTGACTGCACACAAGCAGCGATATAATTGTATCGATATCACAGCGTTGCCACCCGTTGCACACCTTGTCAAGCGTTAGCTTATCGATAAGTAGTTAATTCAAAAGTTAAAGGCAAAATTACTTGCATTTAAGATATATATGGTGCAAATATATCAAAAAAACGAGAAAACTAAGTTAACTTCGTCAGTGCCGAAGTTTTTATACCCTAGCAAGTGCTCGCTTAAATATTTTCAAAAAATGTACTCTTTCCCATTTTCCGACCGATCGTTTGTATGGGAGCTTTATGATATAGTCATCCGATTTGGCCAAAAATTTGTAAAACTATGTGAAAGCATGTGAAACAAGCAAATACAAAATAGCAGAATGCTACCATTAAAAACAAAAAAGTTTTTCTAACCAAGACTGTTTTACAGACCCAACTTTAGTATGGCAGCTATACCATATAGTTGTCCGATTTTAATAAAACTTGGTAGAATTATCAAAAAGCATAGCAAACCTAGGAATACAAAGTTGGGACAGGTTTCCATTGAAAAGAAAAAAGTTTTTCTTACTAAAACTAGTTTTTAGACCCATTGCTTATATGGGAGCTATGAGATATAGTCATCCGATTCGGTCGGTTCCGACAAAGAAGACTCTGTGCAAAATTTCAGCTTGATAGCTTCAAAACTGAGAGATTAGTTTGAGGAGAAACAAACAGACGGACGGACAAAGCTCAGCCGAAGCTGCTTGTCAACCTGATCAAGAATATATATAGCTTATGGGGTCAGAAATGAATATTCTTCTGGGCAAAATTATAATACTCTTTGCAAGGGTATAAAAACACTCTATTAGGTACATGTCGGCAATATGCGATAGCTATTCAAACAACTCCAATCTATCATTCCTGAGCTATCGATAACCATGCAGAGAAATACTAATCTAAAATACCTGCAGTTTAAATGCAGCTCGAGCTCATGTTATGCCTCTATCATCATGATTGTAACTCAACCGTCTCTCCATGCCTGCGTGGGCATAACCGTTTGGGAATTTCAAAGCAGCATGCGCGCAAAAATATCGAGAGGCTGCTTAGAACAGCCCAAGATATATTTAACTAGGTAGGCGCACTTCCTCTCTAGCCCTCTTTGATGTATGCTTAATCGTCAGTCTGTGAACAACAGTTGCACAGAAATTCATTACTCTCTCGCTCTCGCTCTCTTTTGTACTTTTGTAAGCATACATGAGAGAGGAAGTGCGCCTACCTTCTATAATTGTATCATGGAACAGACTGTCGCCTTTGTGTGTGTACCTCTCTTTGTGAGAGATGCTCTCTCCGCTGTAAGTTTGCAATCCTGAATATTTGTGGTCTTTACTTGACACCTTTTGGTGAAAGTGGGTCTGGGCAACACAAAAGGGGCGCTTTTAGAGACTTTTTTTTTTTGGCAGCTCCTTTGTTGAGGTGTATACTGAGCTTAAGTAGAATATTCGAATCATACCTATGACTTTTCATACAGAATTGGTGCCAGAGGGTACACAAAACAGCTGTGCATTAAGTGTGGTAGGTTTTCCTTCATTTAAAGTTAAGTTTAAAGTAAACCACTTTTAAAACTTTATCTAAAACTTGTTACGCAGGGCAAAATGCCCGACTTCAAAAGAGAATTCTTTATCCAAAAGCAATGCCAGATAAGCTATTTGAAATTTTAGCTACAAATCATAGATTTTAGCTGATAAGAACACCCTGTTTAAGGCCTTCCAAATGGTTCTCTCATTTATGGCTTAGAATATATAATTCAACACACTTTTAATATACTTTACTTACGTCAACAGTGGCTTGAGTACACTGCGTATGTGTCCAAATGAGGCGCGTCCCACCAGCTCACGTAGCACCTCCTCGGCCAGTACCGGCGGTGTCACATGGGTGGCATCCTCGACGGGTGTGAGGTCACCGGACTGCATCATTCAACAAAAAAAAAACAAAAGGAGAGACCATAATGTTGCATTAGTTGGCTTCTTAGGGTGTAGGTAGATAAACACAAGTGCGGCTCTTATCACTAGCTAAGTTGTTGTTGTTATTATTATTTATATGCTTATGTAATTACGACAAACAAATTCGAATATTACCGCCAGTAAATTTTTCTTCACAAACATAACGTTTACACAAAACTGTTTGTTGTTGTTGTTGTTTGTGGTGTGAGTTTTGTGTTTGGGTTGGCAAAAAATATATACGAAATACATGAAATTAGTTGAAAGTAGAAACAATTTCCATGGTAAATGCGTCAGGAGTGGTTAGGTTTAAGTGGCAAGTAATGACGATTCACCTGCATGTTGAACAGCAGCGATGGCACTATCTTCTCCATATGCTGCGCCTCCCAGATGTTCTCCACCAGATCGTCGGAGACGGTTTTGCGTATAACACCCTGCAGTCCCTTAATGCCAGCCAGTCGCAGGCTATCGCGTAAGTCCTGACTCTCGCTGCTGTGACACATGGAAGAGAACTTGGAAATGAAGAAGTCATAGCGACGATGGTAGGAGGGTGTGTCCTCATTGATGTTGGCAAACTTGACAAACTGCAAAACAAACACAAAAAAAAAGGAGAACCATCAAATGAGCTATCCTATTTTTCAGGCTGACCCTCCTACCGAGTTGGTGGCCATTATTTTCAGGTTCGGATTCGAGTCCTCCAGCAATTTCTGCACCATGCGCAGAAATGACTCCACAAACAGATTGAGCGTGGTCTGGGCATGACAGGCTTGCAGCAGCAGGTCCATGGCTTCCATGGCTATCTCGGCCAGCCTGCAAAGATTCAGTTTTTACTCCCGGTCTGGTTATGCATTATTTGATATAGTCCAACTCACTTGTAACGCTTGCGATTGATATCCTTGGTGGCCTTCTGATACAAATACTCGCCTATGCGATCCAACTTATCCGGCGAGCTCAATGAATAGAAGGTCAACTTCTCCATATTGGACTTGACCAGGCCATCTTCCGGATTGACGGGAAAGATGTTGTCCACCAGACGCTTGTAGCGCGGCCTCAGGGCCGAACAGCAGCCGCAGCAGCCTAGAAGAGCACAGGGAAAGGCACAGGTCTTAGAGGGATTGGGCAGGCAGGCGTGTATGCAGCGATAGGTGAACATATCGGAGACGTCGAAAGACGACTACCACCAAGAGCGCGTCCGTTTTGTGTCGTGCCATGTGTGGGTGTGACCGTCATTAAACTGTTATTATCTTATCATCGCCCCATAATCGCTCTCGTGTGTGTGTGTGTGTGTGCGTGTGGGTGTTATGAGTGATTGGGCTTTGGATTGCCCTTTCGCCTGATTTCTGCAAGTTTACTTTGTTTAACCCTTGTAACTCTCTACCCAGCACCCAACTCCCACAAATCCGAGTCATCGATTCGTTGTGGTGGCGTCATGCTCAGCACTTGCTCCCCGAAGGTCACTGCTGTCACAGGCAATTAGCCGATTGGCCTCTGCTATACACCCCTTGGCTCTCTTAATTGCTTACCGGGCATGTTTTATGACTACTGAGCGCCACTGATGCAGTTTGCTGGCCGTTATCAAATTATTGGCAGCTTTTTTCGTTGGGTTAATAAAACTATGCAAGACTTTTGTGTTTACACATTGAGATTAGTGGGACCGCATTGAACTAATTTTGAGATTGGTAAGACCACGTTGTTAGTTAGGTATGGGCAAAAGAAGCAACAATTATATCGATAGCTGAACAGCCGATACTTAGTGTGACCGGTTGCCGTTACGATAGTGCGTGACTCGTGAGTTGGCAGGTAATTTCAAATTGGATTTTAAAAATATTGCAGTTTAATCAAATTTATGTTGTGTTTGTTTGAAAATCCTCTATATACGTTGAATAAAATTAAAAAATCGAGCCAATTAACCTTAAAAAATGCTACTCCCAGCCGATAACTATGTATTAAAGAAATAGGTCGGCTTATTTCATTATTAAAACAAATGCTTGTTAATATGTAAACAAAAAATATCGGTATATCTCAAATTGTCTATTTGAAGTAAAGTTCTTGTTGAGGGTTTCTTCTCAGGCTCTGAAAGTTCTCTGTATTCTGGTTTAATATTCAACTTTTTTAAGCAAATTCGAAATATCGATATTCTGACAACTAATTTAGCTTTTCTTAGAGGTCGTGATGCTCACTGTTTAGCAGGTTATTATCTAATTTTGGTTAATTTGGAAGTAGAAATATATTGAGCAGGAGTTTGCCAAGGTGAGCTTCAAAAAGGAGACATAAACTTCTTCTACTGTGTTGAAAATCTCAGCCACAGTGCCCGTTTACCCCATGGAAACGCCAACTAAGCTGTTTCTATTGCTGGCAATTGGGAATTTGATAACAAATCGATAGAAATATGTGCTCTTGATTAGCAGGTACAGCTGGGGCGAAGGGATTTTCTTGGAACTTAGAATAGATTTACACGGTTCAGCAAACTTCATGAACTTCTCTTAGTAGGCGGAATATTCAAGGCAAAGTGAATACTTTTTATTAAGGAAAGGTTTAGAACCTCACCTGATTCTCTCGCCTGCTAGGAGTACTCCATGAAGTTTGCTTCACAGTGTAAATCCACCTGTAACACTTATCATGTGTGTTTTCCGGAGGGCATGAAATGTCTCTTATTTTGAATTCATAAGTTATTATAATAGTAGAATTTTTGAGATTTATAAGAAACATTTATTTGCTTAAATAATTAAAATAACTTTCCCAAAATAAATAATTCAGAAAAAATTCTAGCTGACACGAGTCACTTATTTTTTTTATGTAGCCTAGTGTAATTAATCAGTATTTTAAATATACAAAAGCCGTTAGCTTGTAAGTTACAGTGTTGGCTAATGCCAACACTAAGCGGTACATGGTCACTCTTTTCTTAAGCCGGCATCAACATTTACAATGAATTCCTTTTGTTAATTACAGTTTTTACACATACTTACAGCTCGGATCCGTGCATTTCTGCACAAAGCTGTCGAAAAACTCTGGTAATTCCGGTGGCTCAAAGCAGCAGCGTATTAAAGCCATTTTGCCGTCTCCTTTTCGCGAACTTTGACCATGAACTTTTTATTTTTAGCGCGCGCAAAGTTTGTTTCCTATTATAAAAAAAGTCAGGGGCGGGGGAGTGGGAGGAGGTTATCTCAAGTCAGCTGTTGTCACGTTTAACGGACAGAAAGCTTTGGTTTTAGTGTCTTACTGCTTTTTATGGCCATACTGGGAAGGCACTTATATCACACACCCCATGATGAGGAGGAGGGAGGCTTTTCTAATGACGTCATGCACACACACACTTCAGTGCAGTCTTAGCTTAAGTTTTCTAACTATTTGCAGGTATATTTTACAAGGCACTTGCAAATAAAACAAATTTTGGGGATTTTTTAAAGTCCTTGGACGCAACCAAAAAGAAAAACACAACCGACACTGCACAAACACAACAACCGAATGCCCCCCAGAGAAAAAAGCTTTTGTGTGGCGGCGGCTGGGGGGGCGGGTTGTCAGAAACTTGACAGGCTTCTTGTACAAACAAAGTTGTTGAAAGCTCAAAGGGCAAAGCTTTGCTCATACTCTTAAGACGAGGTTAAGCTCCAAGTGTACCGTTACATTTTGGCACCAGACAATTAAACACTTGAAACGCAGAAATAAATACTCGAAAGCGACGACGACGACGAAGGCAAGTGCCAAGCGCTTCTCACGCCGGAGCCTCGCTTGGTGCGCGTTGACAACTTTATTAAAGTTAAATGGGCTCCTTGAGGCGGCGCAGCGAGGGAAAGGGAAGGGTAGGGGGGGGACGTGCTTTATAGTTTCTTGACCGACGACGATGACGATCGATGATTTATTTATTTGTATAATTTTGCGTATTTCTTGTTTGGTTTTCTTTTCTTTTTTATTATTTTTGATTAATTACTGCGATATTCATAAACTGTGATACGAGGGTGGTTTAATAGATACCTTGGTAGACCTTGGATATAGAAGAGAGCAGAAAAGATAATGTATAGTTACTTTTTGGTTGCCGTAATAACGATCAAAAATGTTCAAGTTTGACTTTTTAATCGATTCTTTGCGAAATTTAGATTGCAAAGCTTTCAATTGCTAATCTTGGCCCTTTTTTTTTAGAACATTTGTTGTATTTTCTCTTTTAATCGAACCGATATTACCTTTCTTACCAGAGATTAGTCCTGAGAAATCGATTAATCTGACTTTTGCTTTTGCTTCGAGCTTCATTCGGCTGTCTATTCCGATATTTGTTATGTTTTTTAGCCCTTGGGTTCGGTTGCACTACCTTGTAATACTTTTTTATCCACTTATTGTCTATCCTAAGCAATCAAGGCAACCATCTGACAATTTCGAAGGTTTCCCGGGCAACCGGACCTCCCCTTATCATGTCCTACCAAGTGTAAACTCGATAAACCAGGGAAAGTAGAAGTATATATATATTCTAATAAAAACAAGAAAGAAAGTCGGTCAAGCCCGACTATAACATACTCTGTACCAAGAAATTTTGTCTTTTGATCATAACTCGAAAACCGTTCATCCGATCTTCTTCATTCCTTTGGCGGATCGATAAGTTATTCTAATAACTAAATATGTCCAGAAGGAACAAGCCATCTATCTTCAAAACTGTGGGAGATATGACGTTTTTTCTAAATTGCGGGGGCGGGAGGGGGCGTGGCCAAAATTGAAAATAATAAACTTGATCTGCCTGCAGACATAAGAAGCATATGTCCCATACACGTCAAACCTCTATCTCTTACCATCTCTGAGATCTGTGCGTTCATACGGACAGACAGACAGACGGACAGACGGACATGGCTATATCGACTCGGCTGTTGATGCTGATCAAGAATATATATACTTTATGGGGTCGGAGATGCTTCCTTCTGGATGTTACATACTTTTGCACAAACTTATAATACTCTATGTACCTACGGTACAGAGTATGAATATATATGAACATTTCGCATTAGAAATAAGTAAGCTAGAAACCGTTTCATTCGCTGAAAGGCTAGATTTACTATTGATATGTTATCTATATGCTATGGCCTATGTAGGACTTAGAATGTTAAAAGCTGGGCTGCAAGCCGATCGAAAGTAAAACCTGGTTAGGTTCAGTGGTAGTTCACAGAGTTTTTGAAACACAGGCACGGTTTATAACATAGTTTTTGAACGGGGTTTCGTATGGGGTCTGTGATTCACTCTTAATTTATTATGAATTTATCAAAGGCCTGTTTTTCCTTTTCTCAAAAAGTCCCGATCTCACCCCAAATCTATTCGAAACTGACTTTTTTTTGTGAACTTTCGAAGAAAAGTCAATTCGAAATATGTTTAAAGTGCAATTTATGTGCTGGGTTTGGTTGAAACTCTGTCAAGTCTCAACAGTATAAAGTATAAAGTTATTTGACTGACTTTTGAAGTTACAGCTAGTTTAAAAAATAGGCCAAAAATTCATATCTGATCTGGGATTGCACCTAATTTCACCGAATCTTAACTCTTAAAGACTGTATTTATGAATAAGGTCTTGAATTTTACTGAAATCTGTTTGGAAAGCTTTTGTTTTCCTTCCTTTTGAAGGTAAGGCAGTACGAAAAGCTTTCATAGGCTCATGGATCACCCTTAATTTCGCCGAGTCTCACTCCTAGAAACTTTTCGGAAGTAAAAATGGGGAATTTCTGTTCAAGGATCACACTTAATTTTACCAAGTGTCCCTTCTAAACACTTTTGCAAACACTTTTGCACTTCTGCGCGAAAAGGTTTTTCTTTTCCGAATTTCATACACAGAAAACAAAAAGCATATTCAAAAATATCAATAGGATGATTTCCCTTGTCTTTAATGTCCTTTTAATCAACCAACAGAGCTGAAAATCATACAAAGTAATTGAAAAAGTATCATCCTTTGGCTGATTAAAAGGATATAAAACACATATCCAGTCCAAATGAATCTTTTTGGAATATTTTTTTCATTCTGTGTGGATAAGACAGTCTTTAAAACGTTTTAAAACTCTTTTATGTTGTTGGTACACCCCTAATGTCAAGTTTTTAAGCTCTTCTTTGAGTATACCTGCTCGGAAAGTCATAATTTCCAAGTTTTAAACTCGAATTGAGGTCAAAAACTTCATTCTATTTAAGAAAAGTCTTTAATTTAAACGAAACTTACACCTTTAGAACCGTTCTTAAGTCAAACATGTCTAAAATCCGTTCGTAAAGTCATCTTAAGACTTTTGAAAATAAGAAAGTTTAAAAACCCATAGATCTAGGTATACCGAATCCCTAGGAATTCCGAAAAGTAGCTACAATATGGAGAAACTTCTAGGAAAACATTCCGCCGGACATATAGAAGGCTTACTTAAGTCATCTTAAGACTTTTGAAAATAAGAAAGTTTAAAAACCCATAGATCTAGGAATACCGAATCCCTAGGAATTCCGAAAAGTAGCTACAATATGGAGAAACTTCTAGGAAAACATTCCGCTGGACATGTAGAAGGCTTACTTAAGTCATCTTAAGACTTTTGAAAATAAGAAAATTTAAAAACCCATAGATCTAGGAATACCGAATCCTTAGGAATTCCGAAAAGTAGCTAAAATATGGAGAAACTTCTAGGAAAACATTCCGCTGGACATGTAGAAGGCTTACTTAAGTCATCTTAAGACTTTTGAAAATAAGAAAGTTTAAAAACCCATAGATCTACGAATACCGAATCCCTAGGAATTCCGAAAAGTAGCTACACTATGCAGAAACTTTCAGGAAAACATTCCGCCGGACATATAGAAGGCTTACTTAAGTCATCTTAAGACTTTTGAAAATAAGAAAGTTTAAAAACCCATAGATCTAGGTATACCGAATCCCTAGGAATTCCGAAAAGTAGCTAAAATATGGAGAAACTTCTAGGAAAACATTCCGCCGGACATGTAGAAGGCTTACTTAAGTCATCTTAAGACTTTTGAAAATAAGAAAATTTAAAAACCCATAGATCTAGGTATACCGAATCCCTAGGAATTCCGAAAAGTAGCTAAAATATGGAGAAACTTCTAGGAAAACATTCCGCCGGACATGTAGAAGGCTTACTTAAGTCATCTTAAGACTTTTGAAAATAAGAAAATTTAAAAACCCATAGATCTAGGTATACCGAATCCCTAGGAATTCCGAAAAGTAGCTACAATATGGAGAAACTTCTAGGAAAACATTCCGCTGGACATGTAGAAGGCTTACTTAAGTCATCTTAAGACTTTTGAAAATAAGAAAATTTAAAAACCCATAGATCTAGGAATACCGAATCCCTAGGAATTCCGAAAAGTAGCTAAAATATGGAGAAACTTCTAGGAAAACATTCCGCCGGACATATAGAAGGCTTACTTAAGTCATCTTAAGACTTTTGAAAATAAGAAAGTTTAAAAACCCATAGATCTAGGTATACCGAATCCCTAGGAATTCCGAAAAGTAGCTACACTATGGAGAAACTTCCAGGAAAACATTCCGCTGGACATGTAGAAGGCTTACTTAAGTCATCTTAAGACTTTTGAAAATAAGAAAATTTAAAAACCCATAGATCTAGGAATACCGAATCCCTAGGAATTCCGAAAAGTAGCTAAAATATGGAGAAACTTCTAGGAAAACATTCCGCTGGACATGTAGAAGGCTTACTTAAGTCATCTTAAGACTTTTGAAAATAAGAAAGTTTAAAAACCCATAGATCTACGAATACCGAATCCCTAGGAATTCCGAAAAGTAGCTACACTATGCAGAAACTTTCAGGAAAACATTCCGCTGGACATGTAGAAGGCTTACTTAAGTCATCTTAAGACTTTTGAAAATAAGAAAGTTTAAAAACCCATAGATCTAGGAATACCGAATCCCTAGGAATTCCGAAAAGTAGCTACAATATGCAGAAACTTTCAGGAAAACATTCCGCTGGACATGTAGAAGGCTTACTTAAGTCATCTTAAGACTTTTGAAAATAAGAAAATTTAAAAAACCCATGGATCTAGGTAAACCGAATCCCTAGGAATTCCGAAAAGTAGCTACAATATGGAGAAACTTCCAGGAAAACATTCCGCTGGACATGTAGAAGGCTTACTTAAGTCATCTTAAGACTTTTGAAAATAAGAAAGTTTAAAAACCCATAGATCTAGGTATACCGAATCCCTAGGAATTCCGAAAAGTAGCTACAATATGAAGAAACTTCCAGGAAAACATTCCGCTGGACATGTAGAAGGCTTACTTATGCTTACATTAGTGTGACCGATCAACATTGCTGTTGAAGACCTGCCCGCCCCACCTTTACTTACTGACCCCCCCTCGTTTTAAAGTGTGTGTGTGTGTGTGTGTGGAAATATTTTTGCTCCGAGTTTTCGGGCTCTTCACAGTGAGAGATTAAACTTGGATCAGTGGGATATCTGAATGAATTAATTAAGTGGCTGATTGATGAGCGGGTGCGGCCAGTTAAGGGTCACTTCGGTAGCTGAAATCAACAACCAGAACTGAACGCGGTTGACAAGTTGCCACTCATCATCTGCCGCAGTTAGAAAACTGTTTTCATATTTTTGCCTAAACGTCTGGTCGTCTTGGTGTATGTAGGAAACAATCTCAAGAATGTTTGGGCGAGCTGGTTTCACTTGTTTTGCACTCGTACCTTGATTTAATTCAAGCCAAGCTCCCCAACGACTGGCCAAAAGCCGGCTACGGCACTTGTTGCTCAGCTCATTAAGCTTGCTCTCGCTCGCGCGCTCGCTCTCTCTCTCTCTCTCTCTCTCTCTGTCAAGCTTTGGGCCCAGATCGTGTTGAGTTTTATGGCTCAGACAGTCAAGCAGTTGGCCCTGCCTGCTGGCTTTAGTCGGCTTTCAGACGTGATCGTGTTCACTTCTGGCTCGAAAGAAATAACCAAAAAACAGAAAAAAGGTTAAGACGAAAGTGCGTCGCCGCGACAAACGAACTGGCCAGCGCCCCCCCACCCGTAACGCCTTCCCTCCATCGGCACGTCCACTGCTCCTCAACTGACGCTCAAATCGTGATTAATTTTCGCTTCAATTAAATTGTGCAAATTTCGGTTTGTGTGAGTGTGTGTGTGTGTGTGTGTGTGTGTTGTTTCTAATGCAACTTCATCGAAACGACAAACGACAACGATTCACTTGTTGATTTACTTCCCAGCAGCTCACCACAAAACGATGTGTGACTGTAATTAGAACTGCGCAAATAGTGGCTATTGGACAAAGGAACGCTGTGTTAACGAGGTGAGTCGCACACCTGGCTTCTGCTCCAAAAAAATAAACCTACTAAATAATTCAATACTGTCCAACTCTAATCTGCTGTGGATCTGGCGCAGCTTTTATGACCCTCTGAATAATATTAAAACTGTCCCAGTTACACACTTACCCATGTGGGTGGGTGGGTTACCGCCTACCCATATCTATCCAAGCATCTATCTATCTATCTACTTACTACCAACGCATTCTCACCATGACTCACAATTAGAAGTTTCTAATGACTGGCAGAGTTTAGAGCTTGATCTTTCAGCACCTTTCGACCACAATGTTAATTGGAGTAATTGGCGGGCTGGCTGAGTAAGGGCACGACGAGACCTCTCCAAAATTGGCTACTTTCTTCTGCCAAAAACCGAAATAATGAAATATACGTTTTCAACCTTCAGCGCTCGAGCGGCGGGTGCTTTGAATGTGGATGCAAATTAATAACCAATTCTAATGTGTACAAAAAAAAAGCAGATACAAATGATGATTGGTTTGGCTTTTGGAGAGCTGAGAGCTTTTGTCTGTCTACCCATCTTTGGAGATCGTCGGAGCGGAAATAGAATTCCGAAGGTCTTAGCCAAATAAACAGATTTGCGTTTCGAGGGTTTTTAGTTGTCAGTGAAAGTTTGTGGGGTTCGAATTTGTGTGGTTCGAAACTTACATATTTGAACAGTTCCAAAGAATTTGGTTCTTACACATTTGCATTGCAAATATTCCCATTAATTTCGAATTTTATGGATTTTGTGTGTTTGGCGAATATTCATAAGTAATTGGCAGAAGTTTAGCAAGTTGCAAATGTATATTCAGTTTATAGATTTTGAATAATTTAGATTTATTTTGAGCTAGAAGAATGACCACTCAAACTTGAACTCTTTCGAACTTAGAGAATTGGTGATTCTTTACCCAATTTTCACAATTTAAAATCATAAGTAAGCAACCGACCTACGAGAGTTGTAAGTTTCGGATCGAATTTGAAAGAAATTCGTACACAGAAATCCTTTTGTTGATATTAAAATAGGCATTTTCAACTAATTTAAAATATTGGAAATAGGAAATCCCTTTAATCAGTTTTCATATCTGGTCTTCTATATAAAGCGGGTCAAACTTAAGCTGAACCAAGGTTCAAATCGAAACCTTCACCCAAAACCCATATCCATAGGTTTAAACCCGCTAATGCTTCAGCGAATCACAGACTCCAAAGATTTGGTATACGTACTTAAGACCCCAATAAGATAAGTAACTACTCGGTGTTTACACGGTGAAGTAAAGTTCATGAAATATTTAACCCGTGTTATTCATAGCTTTGCTTTGATCAATTTGTAAAGTATCTCAGCAAATGGAAAAATTTGGCTCTTTCTATTCCCTCATCAGCAGACTTTGCTCTAGTTCCTGGATATTTGCAATGGCTTTTTTACATTTTTTACATTTCGTCTGCGTAAGAGTTCAAAGAAGCAAATGGGGTGCTAAGCTACGGCTAAAGAAATGCATCTGAATATATTCCCAACATTTGGAAGATCATTTTAACAAGAAACGAGAAGCTAACTATGCTAACTTCGTATGTGCCGATGTTTCATACCCTAGCAAGTGCTCGCTTAAATATTGTCAAAAAATACTCTTTTTCTCATTTTTCGACCGATCGTTCGTATGGGAGCTATATGATATAGTCAACCGATTTGGCCAAAAATTTGTAAAATTATGTGAAAGCATGTGAAACAAGCAAATACAAAATTGCAGGATGCTACCATTACAAACAAAAAAGTTTTTCTAACTAAGACTGTTTTACAGACCCAACTTTTGTATGGCAGCTATACCATATAGTTGTCCGATTTTCATCAAACTTGGCAGAGCTATAAATAAGCATAGAAAACCTATGAATACAAAGTTGGGACAGTTTTCCATTGAAAAGAAAAAAGTTTTTCATACTAAAACTAGTTTTCCGACCGATTGTTCCTATGGGAGCTATATGATATAGTCATTCGATTTGGCCAAAAATTTGTAAAATTTTGTAAAAACATGAGAAACAAACAAATACAAAATTGCAGGGTGCTACCATTTGAAATAAAAAAGTTTTTCTAACTAAGAATGTTTTCAGACCTATCTTTTGTATGACAGCCATACCATATAGTTGTGCGATTTTGATAAAACTTGGTAGAATTATAAGGCAACATAGAAAACCTAGGAATACAAAGTTTGGACAGGTTTCCATTGAAACGAAAAAAGTTTTTCATACTAAAACTAGTTTTCCGACCGATTGTTCCTATGGGAGCTATATGATATAGTCATCCGATCCGGTCGGTTCCGAAATATTAGTAGTGTGCAGCAAAAAAGAAGACTTTATGCAAAATTTCAGCTCGATAGCTTTAAAACTGAGAGACTAGTTCGCGTAGAAACAGAAAGACAGACGGACAGACGGACGGACAAAGCTCAATCGACTCAGCTCGTCACCCTGATCAAGAATATATATAGTTTATGGGGTCGGAAATGAATATTTCGATGCGTTGCAAACTTCTGGGCAAAATTATAATACCCTTTGCAAGGGTATAATAAAAAATGACTTATGCATACACTAAGAATGTGATTTATTCAAATTCGACTCGAAGAAGTCTCGCAAATGATTCGAAAATAAGAAGATACTGATCAGAAGAACGGGTTAAGAACGACTCGTCAAGAAGAGTCACGTCTAGGTTACCATTATCTCCCCGATATAAGTACGATTTATAATCACAAAGCGAACTCATTTAGGACTATTTTAAACAGAAAGACTCAAAAAGGACTCGACAGTTGATTACAGTTGAGTCTTTTCGGTCTGATTGAAATACTAGACATATATGAGTTCGCACGCAGACACACTTGCAGTTTGATATTTATAACATTAGTTATTATACTCTGTAACATAGGTACACAGAGTATTATAAGTTTGTGCATAAGTATGTAACATCGAGAAGGAATCATCTCCGACCCCATAAAGTATATATATTCTTGATCAGCATCAACAGCCGAGTTGTGTCCGTCTGTCTGTCCGTATGAGCGCACAGATCTCAGAGATGGCAAGAGTTAGAGGTTTGACATGTATGGAACATATGCTTCTTATGTCTGCAGGCAGATCAAGTTTATTTTCAATTTTGGCCACGCCCCCTTCCGCCCCCGCAATTTAGAAAAAACGTCATATCTCCCACAGTTTTGAAGATAGATGGCTTGTTCCTTCTGGACATATTTAGTTAGCAGGATAACTTATCGATCCGCCAAAGAAATGAAGAAGATCGGATGAACGGTTATCGAGTTATGATCAAAAGACTGTTCGCTGCAGCATCAAAATGTATGCTGAGCGTATAATTTTCTTGGTACAGAGTATGTTATAGTCGGGCTTGACCGACTTTCTTTCTTGTTATTAGTTAAACTATTGATGGACCGTAGATTGAGAGCTCTGAGCTCTAGAGGATTCCCTCAAGTAACTAATTTTTGTTATTTTTAACTTGAAAATAGGTTTGTGCCTTATTTCCGCATAAAAAGTCAAGTGTAAGTTGTATATGTCAAACGGGAATTGCCTTGTTGATGAGTTTCCAAAGGAAATGCGTCATTTGCCAAATGTTGTGCCTGTTCATAATCTTTTTTTTAACACCTAGTAAACAAAGCACCCACATCAAAAGTTGTTACAACAAATTACGTCAAAGCCAAGCAACAGTGCATGTGAATACTCGGTCAACAATATATTTACCTATTTAAACTGAAAAAAGCTACAAAATGGATCTACAAAATGTGCGCAATTCTTTGTTGATGTTTTTCAATAAACCTGCAGTGCAATATGCGCAGATCTTCATAGTGGTCGCTGGGGATTTGCTGACACTGTCCAATCTATTGCCAAAGCATTCCCTGTACTTATCGCGTCCCTTTCTGATTTGGCGAGCTGATAAAAAGAAAGCGGAGGAGCAGCAGGAGGAGCAGCAGGAGGAGACGGAGTAGAAATCGTTATTTGTTGAAATAATTGTTGTTCATTTATGCATTTTGTTGTGTGTTGTTGCTGCTTTAAGTATATGCAAGCTCGTTTACGTGGGAGTTGTTTCATTGTCCAGAGCAGAGCTTAACCTTGATCTCCGACACAAAAATGACGTCAGTTTTGGGTTAAACACCTCGAGGAGAGAGCCAGGCGAATGCTGTTCAAATGCCTGCGCCCAAATTAACTGGATGCACACATTTTTAGGCTCATTAAAAGGCGAATGTTCCGACGACGACGACGACCGTCTGGAAATAAACGTCAATTTGGGCGAGCGAAAAAATTGAAAATTCTTAAAAGCGAGTTTAACTTTTTTTTCGATTTCGTTCGTTTTTTTTTTTGGTTGTTGATGTGGCCAAAAAAGGTCTATAGCCTTGCCTGGCCTGGCCTGGTCGTAGGACTGTGGCTGGTTACGTTTTCGGGTTTTGGGTTGGGTTGCCGTTTTTGGTGCGCCTCAAGGATGATTTGTTTGGTGCCTTACATGGTAATCTTCCTGCTTGGCCAGCTTTTAGCACTTGCCATCACCAGCAAACCCATGGTTGACCTTACCTAATCGCCAGCACAACAACAAACAACCACAATGGATAGAAAAAGGTGCGAGAGTGTGCTTACATTCACTTTGCCATCGTGCAGCTTTTAATTGCCCATGGGGTTTCTGAGCTCTCCGCAAAGCCAATGCCTGTCAAAGTGGCGCAATCGTCGTCGTCGTCGTCTGTGTTGATTTAAGCCACACAGTTAACAAATTATTTGATTTATATATGTATATATCGATCGTAGCTGGCATTGAGCGGAAGTCGAAACGCGGGCATCAATTGAAACGGTAAATGGCATACGACACTCCGGCACGGAAGTACTTAAAGAGCAACTCCAAAACTCTCAATTGGGCTTAGTTTGGCATTCAGTATCAATTAGCGGACTTGGCTACGCTCATTTGGCTTAGTTTAGGCTTTGCGGCTGACCTTTCTGGGGTGTATCAAGTGTCGCAGGTGCAATTCGAAGCCCTGGGAACGGGTATCCATCCACCACTCTTTTTTTTAGAACAAGTTCTCTTTTCAGATTGGATTGGTTTTTGTCTTTTCGGGGCGTGAGTTAACCGAAAATGCTTTCAATGAAGTCATTAAATTGATGTATTGGTCGATAGTTTCGCCGCTTCGAGCCAATTACGAATTTCTTGGAATTGGATTTTGGTTGGACTGGGTGCCAACGCGTGGGCCGGGTTTAAGATATCAACTTAAGCTTGAGAAAAATTATGGCAAAATGTTAATGAGAGTCGCTTTTAGATGATCAGTGATCACATTCGGCGTTTGTGTAATGAGGCTTGTCAACTGAAGTGACATTTGTAACGCTTTTGTAATGCCTAAGTAGGGGGGAGGGTGGCCAAACACGACGTTTTGATACCCTTTTGTTAGAAATTAGAACTTAGAATTCAACTCTTTAGCTGTATTTCAAGAGGAGTTCCCCCATAAAAGATATTAGACAACTTAAATAGTCTATCTAAAAAGCACAAACATATATGAGTAGCTGCTTGAGAAGTGGTCTATCTGAGTTCTCCTATGACTGTTTTGACAGGCAACTCACATTATGAGAGCTCAACAAGTGAGAATAAAGCTTTAATAATGGGCTTTGAAAACTAACAATAAGGCAAAGTTCAACACTATTAAGTCTTGCTTTAAGTATGAATTCAGAATCCCAGAATTTTTGTATCATATTCTTCAACTTACCTGGCTCTCTCCTGTTGTAAGTGTTTTTTTCGCTATTGGACTACCCTTTCAGCAACAGCCTGTAACCGAGCTTCTGCTTCCACTGCTGTCTCAGCAGTTCTCGGCAAGTTGCTGCCGTCGATTGCTCGACTGCTTCGGCGTTTTTGCTGATCTTAACCTGGCCTGCCGTTCCTCCTATTGATTGAGATTATTCTGCAGTCTCAGCAATTCTCTGGAAAGAAATGGCAAAGCATATTGCTGCCGTCGATTGCTCGCCTGTCCCAAGATTTCTGCAGATATTTACCTGGTCTGCTGCTTTACTTATTTATCATGCCTTGATAGAGATTAGATTAGATGTAGTATCAGCAGATCTCTTGGAGGCGATAGCATAGAAAACTGCTGGCATCGATTGCTCGCCTGTCCCGACGTTTCTGCAGATCTCAACCTGGTCAGCCGCTCCACTTTTATGTCACGCAGCAATTGAGATTATTCTGCATTCTCAGCAACTGTCTGGGAAGCGATGGTACAGCAAATTGCTGCCGTCGATTGTTCGCCTGCTCTGGCGTTGCTGCAGATCTCAACCTGGTCTGCTGCTCCACTTTTATTTCACGCAGCAATTGAGATTATTCTGCATTCTCAGCAGCTCTATGGGAAGCGTTGGTACAGCAAATCGCTGCCGTCGATTGCTCGCCTGTCCCGACCTTTCTGCAGATCTCAACCTGGTCAGCCGCTCTACTTTTATTTCACTCAGCAATTGAGATTATTCTGCATTCTCAGCAACTGTCTGGGAAGCGATGGTACAGCAAATTGCTGCCGTCGATTGCTCGCCTGTCCCGACCTTTCTGCAGATCTCAACCTGGTCAGCCGCTCCACTTTTATGTCACGCAGCAATTGAGATTATTCTGCAGTCTCAGCAGCTCTATGGGAAGCGATGGTAAAGCAAATTGCTGGCGTCGATTGTTCGCCTGCTCTGGCGTTTCTGCAGATCTCAAGCTGGTCGATTGCTCGCCTGGTCGAGCGTTTCTGCAGTTCTTAACCTAGTTTTTTACTTCACTCTTATATCAAGCAGCGATAGAGATATTTGCGCATTCTCAGCAGCACTCTGGCAAGCGATGGCTGCTGTCGATTGCTCGCCTGTTTTGGGGTTGCTGCAGATCCTAGCCTGGTCTGCCGTTCTGCTTGTTAATCACTCCGCTATTGAGATTATTTGGCAGTCTGCAGTTATTGCAGGCGTCGACTGCTCGCCTGCTTTGGGGTTTCTGCAGAACTTAACCTCAACTGCCGCTCCGCTAGTGAGAGCAACTATAACTGTCTGGCTTGAGATGGCCTAGCGAATTGCTGGCGTCGATTGCTTGCCTGCTTTGGGGTTTCTGCAGATCTTAGCCTGGTCTGCCGTTCCACTTGCTTATCACTCTGCGATTGAGACTATTGTGCTAAGGAGAAGCAGTTTAATGGCCTGCTTGGGCTTTTATAAAGTTCTCAACCTTGTCTGTCGCTCATCTGGTTGAAAGCGCTTGCGATTGCTACGGAATTATAGCAGTTCTCTGGAATGCAAGGTGTTTAGGTAAATTTCTGCCATCGATTGCTCGCCTGCTCTGACCTTTAACCAGCTCTACGAACCGTTGCCTGGCTTAAAAGAAGAATTCTACTGAGCTCCGCCTGCTTCTTGACTTCTCATTGCAAAGGAATAGATTTTCGTTTTTCCTAGAAAATCACAAAAATTACAATTCAGAGTTCTTTTTTACAGTCAAGTACTGGAGTTACTGGCAAAAGATATGTGAAATCTTAGCAATTTGTCCCTTGCCTTCTTACGCTAACTAAGTCACAAGACAAACTATTGCAGCAGTTAAATATCATTCAACAGTTGCAATATCATTCGTTTCAAGAGGACCTACCCAACCAAAAAACCATCATAATACCCCCTAAAGGGGCCTACACTCTCGCAATAAGCTTCCAACTGTCCCATTGCCGATCGTCTTCAAAAATAAAGAAAAGGCATTACTCAATTCGGAGCATGTCGAAAACGCTTTTGTATGCCACTCCACATTGTGGCGACTTTGCTTGGCGGTCAACAACATTTTGAGTTTTGACATTCGTATTGCATATCAATGAATGGTCACTCCTACTCCTCTCCTCTTGGGCAGACATCGATGCCGTCTATTCTGTCAATCAATAATTAAGCGATATCAGGGAATGAAATTTGCATAAGCACAGCCGCTGGCCGTTTGGCATTAATTACCCCGGCAGCGACAATGAAAACAGTGGAAAACAGTTGGCGGGAAAAAGTGAGAACTCTCCCGTTGATCTCTTATGCAAGGCGGAAGATGACTTTGCATGCAACACTGATTATGACATGTACCTACAGACCCAAAGAGCAGCGGGCACCAGGCACCAGGCACTCGGCAGCAGCATCGCGTGCAGGCGCCCTTTTCCCACTCGAAAGCCATTGATGACGTGGCTGACGAGGCTGACCTTTGCCACCGC